>JACRUU010000016.1:13748676-13788676 GCA_030449085.1 Kryptopterus vitreolus
TCTGCCAGGACCTTCCATACATCCAATCTGCCAGGACCTTCCATACATCCAATCTGCCAGGATCTTACGCAAGTCAGATCTGCCCGGACCTTACGCAAGTCCAATCTGCCGGGACCTTATGTAATCTAAACATCAGTTTAAAAGAAGGATCATGCAAAGATCTCAAAAGTGCAGCTATAATTTGTAAAAAAAAAAACGATGACAACGATAAGTGTAATTATTGTAATAAACTAATATGTTGGAAACAGGTTTTTTTTTTTTATCTGAATATCATCCAGGACCTTATGTGGTAATCTAAACCTCTGTTTGCAAGACGGAAAAGCGATCAAAAGTTAGTCATACTTCCTAAAAAAACAAAGACAAAGCTAAGTGTAATTATTGTAATGAACTAATCTGTTGAAAGCAAGGCGACACGAGCAGCATGACTAAGCCTCTGCGGTTGGTTCGCCATTTGGAATCGAAAGGAATCGCAATCAATAAAATCATACCCAACACTATTTTCATCGCAGGTTTGAACTCTTGGATGAAGAACATGTGTTGTATGATGGACCTCAGAAAAATGTTTGAATTACAAAAGTAAACGTAAAGTGTTTTTAAGTGATGAATATCTGAATTTGCCATGCAATAGTGTGAAAAAAAAAAAAAAGGGAACTATTTTTCCTCTGGCTCCGTTGGAGTTCTATCTGACCTGCCCATTCTGTATTTGGTTCTTTAGCTATGATTCCAGTTCCATGTCTCTGCTGCTTCACGTGCTCCAACTGAGAAATCTGAGCAAGGCCACTATAAGAGATGGCTACAAAGTGTAAGTTTGTGCATATTTTTACACTTTTACAGCTTTTTGTATTGGTTTAATTATTTCACTGCACGTCGTATTGAGTGTGTATAACCAAGTTTGTGATTAATAAAAAATCGTAAGGGGAAAAAAGAATGTGTGTGAAAGAAGCTATTTCCTTCTTGTGATTTGACTATGCGTGTTGTATTTTCTCAGCTTTGTGAAGGTGCACGTGCTACCCGTGGACTCCAGCCGGCCGTGCACATACTACTGCTGCAAGGCCCAGGAGCCCCGCTCGACCCTCAGCTTTAATGAGGGTTTCCAAATCCTGTTACCTTCAGGGGGCCCGGTCTCCCATGCTCTGCACCTGCAGCTATGTGCCCTCGGACCTCTCGGGCACGATGAACTACTGGTGAGACGAGGACGTACACAATGTTGGACATAAGCAGACTTTGCTGTTTATTTATGTATTGTGTGTGTGTGTGTGTGTACGTGTGTTAGGGGTCAACACAGGTGCCGCTGTCCGATTGTGCAAACAGCACAGAAATGTCTTTCCAGTGGCACCGCGTACAGCTGCTGCAGCAGGAAAACCACCGGGCTGAACCTAGGAGCCTGTGCCAACCTGGACACAGTGTGGATGAGGAAGAGGAGGAGGACGAAGAGCATAGCCGAGCACAGGTACAGCTCACACTTGGAGCAAGTTGTGCGCATGTCACGTGCCCGTCATATGCTGAGAGATCTGACCTGCTGTCTGTATTCTGCGCCCTGCGTTTGTGCAGCTGTCAACGCCGGGCCAACTGAACAAGGGGAAGCGAGAGCTGGATCTGAGCGAGGAGGAGCTCGAGAGGAAGGAAGAGCAGGGGGAGGCGGTGTCTGAGAGGTATGTAATGCAAAACCAAATCAAACATACCTGGAAATATAAATATCCTGTACATACAGTATATGATTGTATATAAATATCGTTCTCATGTCGAGGGTTGGGAATAGAAAATTCTATTCTGATTCTGGAATGAGATACTTACGATTAAGAATCGGATACTTGTTATAAAATGTTAAATTTCGATTCCTCTTATCGATTCCGGCGTGCATTTTCTTCACCTGGCAATCTGCCAGGACCTTTACGTGTCCGATCTGCCAGGACCTTTACGCAAATCCAATCTGCCAGGACCTTCACGTGCAGCTATAATTTGTAAAAAATGAAGATGGCGATAACCGTAATAATTGTAATAAACTAATATGTTGCAAGCATGGTGTCACGACCAACATGAATCAGCATATACGGACGGGTCATCTGGGAATCGTAAGAAGAATCAGAATCGATTCAGTTGATTTGATACCCAACCCTACTCCTTTCTGCTTTAAACACAGTAAAATCAAACTATCGATGCGTTATGAACAAAGAGTCGCGCATATACTGTACTGTACTGTACTGTGTGTGTGTGTGTGTGTGTGTGCGTGCGTGTGTGTGTGCGTGTGCGTTAGGAGTTGGCAGGCTGAATCAGTGGACAGTGGTTGCAGTAACAGCACAGCATTTGTATCCCCATGTCCTGAGGGTCTGTGCACAGAAGGCTTGTGTATCGCCCCCGGGGGGCGCTGTGTCCCTCATTCAGACCGGCCTCTCAGTATAAAGGTAGTATACTGACATGCTTAAAGACTTTTTTTTTTTTTTTTTTACTATGATATACAGTACTGTATATTTGTGTAGTTGTTGTTGTGTATAGCAATCACTGTTTATGCTGTCAGGTCGACAAGGCAACCAATACCGAGCTAATAAGAATGCAGCCTAAGGAGAGGCCAGGGCGCTATGGACACGGCCCCCCATTCCTGCGCACAAGCACACTGTCACGCTCACACACATTCTCACCTGGAGCCCGCAGCCAGTACGTCTGCAGGGTGAGTGCTCGAGGCAGACGCACAAAAACGCACACTCATGCACACACTGGCCAAGTCTGTTGGATTCCTGTTTGCTGCACTTGGTAATTATTTTCTCTCTCTCTCTCTCTCTCTCTCTCTCTCCTCATCTATCTATCTATCTTTCTCAGCTGTACCGCAGTGACAGTGATAGCTCCACTCTTCCAAAGAAGTCCCCCTTTATTAGAAACACTCTGGAGAGAAGAACACTGAGATACAAGCAGGTGAGATGGGGGGGGGGGGGGTGTTGGGGAGCAAATGACACTCTATTTTTAACTCTTATAAAAAGTAAAAAAATCTTTCCATCCCTCCATTCTTTCCAAATGGTACGAGACTGGTGAGACGAGAACGTCTCATTCCATTCAATTGTTTTGGTGCACAAATGCAGAATCTTTTCACTGTGAATGATTAATTGTCTGTCTGTATACGTGTGTGTGTGTGTGTGTGTGTGTGTGTGTGTGTGTGTTCTGGCTCACATCAGCCTCATCGTTCCTCCCTGGCTGAGCAGCCCACCCGTACCTCCCTGGATCTGGAGCTGGACCTCCAGGCGTGCCGTACGCGGCAGAGGCAGCTGAGCGAGGAGCTGAACGCCCTCAGAGAGCTGAAGACGAGGTTGGAGGAACCGAGTCAAAGCGTCCAGGGGCCTCAGAGTGTCCGCGGTCCAATGGATCTACCTCACTGGGCCCTGCGAGACGAGCGTTTCCGCAACCTCCTCCGAGAGGCGCACAGACAAGTACTGCACACCTGAAATAACTGTTATTTCAGTGGATCATGTTCAGATGTCTGCTGTTAAATGTATTTATTAGTAATTTTATAATACTTTGAGGCTATTTTGCATTATTGCTAATTTGCACAATGGTTTATATTTGCTAACGTTAACTAACGATACAAAGGCAGCTGCGTCCAGGCCATGTTGTCGTACTTAAAACCAATACACATTCCTGAACATCTGTTTCTGCTACTAATATTGCCTCATGTGTCTCACAGGTTTTATGTTTATGAGCAGGAAGATTTGGAATCGTTCTTATGTACTTTTAGTTGGCTCACATCCCCTGGCCGTTTGGTATTTCTGTGTTTTCAGGTCCTTTGTCTCTCTCTCTCTCTCTCTCTCTCTCTCTCTCTATCTCTGTGTCAGGCGATGCAGAGCAGACAGGAGCAGAGGCAGGAGGAGGCGGCTGAGAGGAGGTTGCGAAAGGCCTCGAAAGAAGTGCTGCAAATGAGGGGCCAGAGCCACAAAGAGCCGCTCCCTGTGCACACGTTCAGGTACACCTTCATCTGTTCTGTTCTTCTTAGTTCATCCCCGTGAGAGTATCGTAAGAGATTGAATTGTGCGAGAGAAAGAGAGGGAGATGGGGGGGGGGGGGGGGGGGGGGGGGGGGGGGGGGGGGGGGGGAGAGATAGAGATGGGTAGAAAAAGAGAAAGAAGGTGGGATTGGATTGATGTTAGTGAAGATGTCTGTTGGTCACTATAGCAAAATTTTGACTTTGATATGAATCCTAGATTAAATATCAGGATATTAATACCCAGTGGATATGTAAAAAAAAAAAGATTATTAAAAAACACACGATGTTTATATCACAAATAATAAAATTAAAATTTCATTAAAAATTTAAAATGCATCCAAGAGGGGGGAAAAACAACGTGCCATCAAACAACGTGCACACACTGCCCCCTACCCCCTATAGTCCGACACTCCAAAATGCAGCCGTCATTTTTTAAATTACCTGTACTAATAAAATCACATCAAGCGTAATATTGCAATACCTTTCCTAGAACCTAACTTGTCTCGCACATGTTCCACAGAATTAAACATAATTTTAAACAATGTGTAACATTTTAATTAATTAATCAGTGTAAACATTTAATTTCTTTTTTGGGGGGACAATGCTGTGGTACAGTATAAGCAGAACAATACGGCCCAGACTGCACTGCTATACCAAAATAATGCATTCAGCATTTGAGTAATCCAGTTCATCAGAGCCGTTGCGTAATCCGGTTTAAACGATCGGATCCTGGTGGTTTTGTCGGATCATTTAGTGACGTTTTATAATCCTGGAATTGATTGCTCAGGTATGTAGAGATGCACACCCTCTCCGCGAGTCCTGTTCTAATTTTCGCACGGGCTCTGACGCTCTCATCACTCTGACAGAGAGAAGATGGCCTTTTTCACCAGACCGAGGTTCAACATCCCACCGCTGTCAGCCGACGACGTGTGACTTCCCTCCTCGACGCCATACTATCAGATATGAAGTATTTGTTTTTCTTTCTTTTTTTTTTTTGTAACCACGCCCATGAAGTAATCAGAGCGACCATGTAGTTATTTCAGCACAAAGAACAAAATGACGCAACGATTAGTTGCAAAAAAAAGAAAAAAAAAAGGTGCGCACAAGTAGTCGTGAGCATGTGTACGCTTCCGTGCACCCCCCCCCCACCCACCCCCCCCCATCCACCCCCCCTCCCATGTGTGAGATTTCACTATCGTTTCATGTAATTATTGACATCCCGACTGATTTCCCTTCCTGCTGTTGGGAAAACGGTTCTTTTTTTTTTTTTTTTTTTTTTTTTTTATTTTAGGAGCGATTGATCTTTTACAATGTACTTCTGAAATGATCTGTGCTTATGTGAGGCTGGAAGACGGGAACAAAGTCAGTTTAGACAAATTCACTGTACTGTAACTTATTTTATAGTACTTTTCCTTGAAGGAAATAAAACTGCTTCCTGCTTTGTTTTTATTTTTTGTTTTTAATGTATTTTATAAAGCTAAAAGAAATAGCACTTACTGTAAGTGTTTGACGTACAGTAGAATGAAACTTTCAGCTGATTTTGTTTCTGTTACCTGATTGTTTGGTGTTTATTCGCCTAGTGTCACTTTTTTTTTTTTTTTTTTTTTTGATCCACTTTGATTACGGTCGTCATTGTCATTCGTGCTATTGTTTTATTAAAATTATTAATATTATTACTTGTACTTTTCAATATATACATAACTATATGAAACACTGTTTTCACATTTTTTTTTATGGCGTCTGTAGGAACATCTGCAGTGTTACCTCTTTTGTAAAGATAAAAACCATTAAACTGTAAAACAGCAGCTGTTTGTGATCATTCGCTATTTATTGTTTGCGGTCACTTAGGGGGCAGTAAAGGAGCTCGTGTAGAAAATTCAGAAAATTCTGCTTCTCCTCACTCTTTGAAGTGAATTTTATTTATATATATGTGTGTGTGTGTGTGTGTGTGTGTGTGTGTGTGTGTGTGTGTGTGTGTGTGTGTGTGTGTGTGTGTGTGTGTGTGTGTTGTGTGTGTGTCTCTCTCTCTCTCTCTCTCTATATATATATATATAGAGAGAGAGAGAGAGGAGAGAGATGTGTGTGTGTGTATGTATGTTATGTAGTATGTGTATATATATATATATATATATATATATATATATATATGTGTGTGTGTGTGTGTGTGTGTGTGTGTGTGTGTGTGTGTGTGTGTGTGTTGTATGTATATATATATATATATATATATATGTGTGTGTGTGTGTGTGTGTGTGTGGGTGTGTATATATATATATATATATATATATATATATATATATAATTTTTTTTTACGTGTCTTGTGAGTACAAGTATAACCTCAATTGTTCCCACAGTTTCCTTTATCTCACCATGTGCCTAATAATCTCTTATAAACGTCCACTGTGCAGAAAAATGAAACGGTGATTAAATTATTACAGTTCTTTTAGATCCGCACTTTTCCCCCCCCTCTTAATAAATTATTCACATCGCACATTAGCGGTTATAACGCATATTAAGAGTGACAAATAACGTGAACACGTTTCATTTAGATACTACAAGACCACCGTAGTCTGATTTAGGTTTAAAACGAACGTTCTAAAATAAAATATCATTTCATGAAATCCTCATTTCCAAAAGTCAGAGATATGAAAAGGCCGCGGGTTCTAGTTATAAAGGTCGGAGCCTGCCTGGTGTTCAGCAGGTCGGTGTCATGGGTGCATGTGTTGAGCAGCAGAGGGCGCTGTCGGCACGGTCACTGCTTTCTTTCCACTAAACTGGTTATTACACTTTTCTTTTCTTTTTTTTAATTGCTTGATTTAGGACCGCGTTTACGATGCCACCCTTGTATCTTTCACCAAAGCAGGATCACAAAAAAAAAAAAGAAATGAAGGAAAATCATGATCATTAATTAATCTGAAATGTTGCTGAGGCAGACGAACATAAACCCGGGTTAGAGAACTTTCCATGGCAGCTTTTCAACAAAAAAAAAGAAAAAAAGGAAAAGCCACACATTAAATGTAATTATCCTTCTGCATGGGGTGATTTCCTGTGCGGGAACAGAATAAGCATTATAGTAAGCATTATAGTAGAACCGTTCCTATGGCAGAAATGAGCACGTTGTTTGGTGTGATCCTCAGTGGGCCAGTATATGTGTAGGACCACCAGTCATGCTATATATATATATATATATATATATATATATATAATAAATCGTTCAATCAGAAAATATTAAGTATGCCGAGACATTATTATGACTTTTTGAAATGAACCTTTTCATGCTTAGAATAAAGATTGAACGAATCCAAAATGTAGTTTTTAATGTATTGGTAAATTGTAACCACGCCCCCTTTCCACTTTCCCTTCTGCCGCGAGATTCTCACACCAACCGCGTCACGTCTCCATCAGCAGATCATTTACTATATCCAGTGCAGCGTGTGACGTCAGTACAAGCGCGTCTATAATGATCTCTCTCTCTCTCTCTCTCTCTCTCTCTCTCCTTCCTCTCCCCCGCTCTCTCTCCCCTCTGCACATCTTTCTTGAATTCTTCCTCTCTCTCCCCCCCTCTCTCCCTCTGCATTCTCTCTCTCTCTCTCTCTCTCTCCCCTCTCTATCTCTCACTCTCTCTCTCTCTCTCTCAAAACTCTCTATCTCCCCCTCTCTCTCTCTCTCAACTCCCATAAGCACTGTCTCCCTCCCTCCACTTTCTTTCCCTCTCACCCTCTGTCTCTCTCACACACTCTCCCTCCCTCCATTCTTCTCTCTCTCTCTCTCTCTCTTTCCCTCCCTCCCTCCCTCACCTGCACTGTCTCCCTCCCTCCACTTTCTCTCATTCTCTCCCTCTGCATTCTCTCTCTTCCTCTCCACGTCCTCTCTCTCTCACACACACACTCCCTCAACTTTCACTCACTCTCTCTCTCTCTCTCTCTCACACACACACACACACACTCTCTCTCTCCTTCCACTTTTACTCACTCACTCACTCACTCTCTCTCTCTGTATCTCACACACGCCCTCTCTCTCTCTTCCTCACCTGCACTGTCTCCCTCCCTCCACTGTCTCTCCCTCAACCCTCTGTCTCTCTCACACACACTCTCCCCCCCTCCACTTTCTTTCTCTCTCTCTCTCTCACACACACACACTCTCTCCCTCCACTTTCTCTCTCTCTCTCTCTCTCTCTCTCTCTTTCCCTCCCTCCCTCACCTGCACTGTCTCTCTCCCTCCACTTTCTCTCATTCTCTCCCTCTGCATTCTCTCTTCCTCTCCACGTCCTCTCTCTCTCTCACACACACACACATACTCCCTCAACTTTCACTCACTCACTCACTCACTCTCTCACACACACACACACACACACACTCCCTCCCTCCCCTTTTACTCACTCACTCTCTCTCTCTCTCTCTCTCTCTCTCTGTATCTCACACACGCCCTCTCTCTCTCTTCCTCACTGCACTGTCTTCCTCCCTTCACTCTCTCACTCACTCTCTCCCTTTGCTTTCTCTATCTCTTCCTCTCCATGTTCTCTCTCTCTCTCTCTCTCTCTCTCTCTCTGTCTCTCTTCCTCACCTGCACTGTCTGCCTCCCTCCACTTTCACTCACTCACTCACTCACACAGTATTTACCGTGTTCATGGATTGCTACGTTTAATATACCGCTATGCTTTTACACTTTATTTTAAATACCTTTACTTTCACATTTACATGTTGGACAGTGGTAGAAAACATTTCACTGCATGGAGAACTCTGTATGAATAGACGTGACAAGTGAAAGTTGAATTTGGTGACATTAATATGAATCAATTCAATGTTTCTAAATCCATAGAGCTTTTTTTCCCCCCCAGTGTCATTCCTGACCCCAGGATATACTTCTACTCACACGCAATTATATAGCGTTGTGCTCTGTAGACTGGCCTCGGGCTTCTGTAGGATGAAATGTGACCCTCTCGACCTTCATCTCTCTCTTTTTTTTAAATTTTTTTTCCCCTTTTACACCAGGCACGGGTAGGAACGGGAATCTGTTGCATGTCTGTTTTTCTTTTAAAACATGGCCTCCTAGACTCAAATGTTAGACAAATTATTCAAGTGTGTCATTATACTCTGGCTACATAGCGAATGTTTTTATTTATTTATTTTTTTTTTACCGAAAGTTTCCACGGACAAAAAAAAATTATTTATAGCTTGTTTTTCATTTTGGAATAAAGTATGCTCTATTTAAATACGGGCAGTCAAACTGTGAATAATAACAACATTTTTGCAGGGTTCAGCACATGCACTATAATAGCCAAAAGTTTGTGGACACCCGGTAATAAGTATGTGATTTTGGAGCGTTGCATTCCATATTTAGTTCCAATTTGCTCTTAAAGTTCGCTCTTCTGGGAAAACGTTCCACTAGATTGTGGAGTGTTTTGGGTGTCAGTAACGTAAGGGTGTTTGGTAACGTCAGGACCTCGGGTGCGGTCACTGGTAGGGTTGGGTTCAGAGCTCTGTAGCAAGCCATTCATGATCTTCCTCTTCAGATGTAATCTTCATGGAGGACTCGACCCTGCTTAGCTTGAGTGGGGCAACCAGTCTTGGGCTACAGGGTGAGATGGCATACTGGCCAGAAAGATTAGATGCATTTGTTAAATCACAGATAACATTACTATTATGTTAATTATAGGTCTGAGGAGTTGAGGAAGAAACCTTTATGGCATTTGGCAGACGACCTTATCCAGAGCGACTTACAACTGAGCAATTGAAGGTTAAGGGCCTTGCTCAATGGCGCACTAGTGGCAGGTTGTGAGGTTTGAATCTGCGATCTTCTGGTCCAGAGGCCAACACCTTAACCACTAAACCACCACCTCCCTAAAAGCTCTTAAATAAAGCTCTTTCTCGAGGACTCAGCAGGGGCACTTTGGTGGATTTTAGCTTGTATACATTCCAAGGAGAGTCCAACACGTTAACCACTGAAATACAATTTCTCTTTTTAACTAAGAAACATCCAACACAGCAAACTCTTCCTGGAAGAATGTAATGAAAGACGTCAATTTGCTGTGGTACACATTTGTGACATGACATTTTTCTATAAGATGGACCTTACCGCATTACAACTCTATTTGTCATTTATGAAATGCTCGTATTTTTCCCTGCCTCATTCTAGCAACATATAAAGCTGCTGACACTCTGCACAAGTGCTGTGTTTTAATCTTAAACACTTACTCAGATTGCGAGATTGTCAACGATCTAGTCGTCACCTGTCGGGGCGATGAGGTTCTCCCCACCTGTCTTACCCTCTTATCAAGGGTAGCCTTCATCCATCTGGAAAATATTAGCCTTCCCTTCGCGGCATAAATATCTTTCAGACAGACTCCTCGCCTCCCAGGAAACAGATCATCAGTATCACAACAATCCTACAAACACATGCTGGCATCTGATTGAATTTATCTCTCTGGGTCAGGCGAGAGCCATCTGGAAGTGATTTAAGACTTGATGAAATGATGAGTGCTTTATTAGCGAGACATGAGGAAGGCTGGATAGAACCCGTGTTAAGTTGTCTGTGTGGACAGAAAGTGAAGAATGCTGAGGTAAACGGGTGTAGCTCAGCGGTCTAAGGCGCTGGGCTGCTGATCGGAAGATCCGGGTTCGAGCGCCGGTATGGCCAAGATGCCGCCCTTGGGTCCCTTGGCAAGACCCTTAACCCTATATGCTCCAGGGGGCTCTGTATCATGGCTGACGCTGCGTTCTGACCCCAGCTACCAAACAACAACAAGCTGGGATATGCGAAGAAACTATTTCACTGTGCTGTAACGTATATGTGACAAATAAAGCCTTCTCCCAGTAGGGGGCGCCATAGCGGATGATTCGCATAGTAGATGATTTTTTCACTGGAATGATTCCACCTAGCGCTAATGCTAAGGAGGCACCATGTGAACGCTATGGAGCTTTTACCAGTGGAATGTACCCTGAACAACAAATGCCTGCAAAATCCGGGTGTCCAAATACTTTCGTCCATATTGTGTAGAAACTGTAATTAATGCCTTTGATGTTATATAAGTCCACCACGACTTCCTTTTAATCAGGGTACAGGATGTTTATGGAAAGTGTCTTTGCTTGTAAATTAGGATTAATTAGGACCAACTTCCTAACCACAGAGATGAAGGATGTTCTAATGCTTTATATATATATATATATTATATATATATATATATATATATATATATATATATATATATATATATATAAAATCTTCCTTTAGTACCACAAACATGACATGACTCACACGTTGTTGGAGCTCATCAAGAACACACAGTCCCATACATTTTTTTTTTTGCTCTTCTCTCTATCCTTTTGATTTACACTGAAAGCAGGCCAGGAATGTGACCCATGTGCTCGTATGAGTGCTGCGTTTTCTGCGACTTTGTTCCTGGGCGCAGCTGAGGGAAGGCCGAGGGGACATCGACAATCACGTGGCCCTGACTCGTGTGTCTTTTCTCTGTTCAGTCCATGCAGTTGCCAGCGTTTTTGGCACAACACGCACAAAGCTCGCTGTGTCCCTGGGTTAATTACACGTAAGCGCTGTTGAACACGGCCTATGAAAACCAGCCTGTTGTTGTTTACGCGCCATGCTTCGTTTAATGTTTATGTTTAAAAGCATGAATATATATATATATATATATATATATATATATATATATATATATATATATATATATATATATATGTGTGTGTGTGTGTGTGTGTGTGTGTGCATGTATGTGTGTGTATATATATATATATATATATATATATATATATATATATATATATATATATATATATATATAGATGGATAGATAGAGGGGGGCACGGCGGCTTATGTGTCTCGGCCATGTTTGTGTGTGGAGTTTGCATGTTCTCCCCGTGCCTCAGGGTTTTTTTCTCAGGGTTCTCCGGTTTCCTCCCAGTCCAAAAAACATGCAGGGTAGGTTGATTGGCACCTTGGAAAAGTGTCCCTAGTATGAATGTGTCCTGTGATGGGTTTCGCATTCCATCCAGGGTGTATCCTGCCTTATTATATATCCTGCCCATAGACGCCTGAGATAGACAAAGACTCCCCGTGACCCGATGGAAGATCGGATATAGCGGATAGAAGATGAATGAATGAAAAAAAAAAAAAAATATATATATATATATTATATATATATATATATATATATATATATATATATATATATATATATATATATATATATATAAGCTTTGATTTGTACTATGAACTAGAGAAAAATCTAATCTGGGGGAATTGTGTTTCGAAAATAAAGAACTAAATCAATAATTCCAATATCCCTCCTAAAATTCCACGGGAAAGTAACGTCATTAGGATTTCCACTCATTTCAAGGACAATTTCACATCATAAATGGGCCATAATTGCTTAGTGACTTCTATTATACAATTTCAGACTTTAAAAAAAAAAAAAAGAGAGCATTCTTCTGAATGGAAAAAGAATCATTATTCGGAACCCCGTCTCGCAATCTTCTCCAAGCGTTTATGCACATCAGGATGCTAGATAAAATATTCTGTAGTACTTTATAGTACTGTAAACGCTATACACCATGTGCCCATAAAACAGACCTGGATGTCATCATATGCCGGGCTACTTCTGTTATCCATTAGCGAGTCCTGAACATGTCTCAGTTGGACCTCTTTGCCCCTTGTCTCAATCTAATTACATCACTGCGTGGGAACCATGTGGCCTGTCCCTGCCCCTATGTTCTCTTCCTTCCCCAGTCACACACAGCTGGGCATCCCCCGGAGGAAAAGCACTCGTGGCAACACAGGCTTCCGTCTCAGAGCCCTGACACTCACACACCTATGTTCACCAGGGCGATGTATTCAGACCCTTTTATTATATGGCAATTTGAACATTAATATCAGAATGACATCAACCAATGGCGTTTTACCAGAGGTCAGATCAAAATTGCCATTCCTCATAATAAAGGGAGTAAGAAGCAATACGAGTGCTTAAGTGTTAATTACGGCGAACAGCGATGAGGGAGCGTTTACAGATGAGATTCATTGACTTTCTCTTGCTCATAGTGAAAACAAAATATATGACAAACATTGCATACATTGATTCAGAACCAATTTGATAAGTAATTATTTGCACCCTTGATGGAAATTAGTTGTTGTCTTTAGCAAATATTACTGGAATATGAATATTCGACAAATCATTTAAATGAATAAGAAATAATAATGGTCCACATATGGACCCCTGAAGACCCCAATGAGGTTGTTTTGCTGGAAAAGCAACATTTTAAAACAAGTAAACTGTCTTCTATTAAGAAAAACTTCATCCATTTAAAAGTAGGAAGATGAAAACGTATAAAACATATATACATTTTACAATCAAATATTATAATTAACTAAATTAAAAGTCTAAAAAAAAATACTACAAGTATATACTCTCTTGTCATGTGCAATGTAACCATGTAAATATGGCGAAGCAAAGCCATATAAGTAGAATGTACTTTCTTTTTGGAATCCATATTGATGATGATATTGAAAAAAAAATACTTTGAAAAAATAACTGAAAAATATAAAAAATATTAAATATTAAACACTAAACTTTTCAGCAACATTTTTAATAAAAAAAATAAAAACAACAGGGAATTGAACCCTGACTAGCACCGCTCCTGCAATCACAGTCATGCACTATCCCACTGAGCTGTTTGGAGTGTCTTTAGCATGTCATCTATTAGACAAAACAGCCCAAAGTAAACTTAAAGAAACAAGCCTGGGTGGCATTCAGGTGCGTTCCACAACTAACCCACTGAGCCATTGGGAAGGGACGCGAAGCATGTGTTTTCTTAAAACATGTCATCTATTAGACAAATCTATTCGCTCTGTCTATCGAATTTAATGCGCGGGACGGATTCTTCCCGCTCCCGCCAGCAATGTTTTAAGTTTTCCCGCGCCCGGTCATGCATAAATGTTAATTTCTCCGGCAGATAAAATTTAAGGCAGGGGTGGGCAATTATATTTTACAAAGGGCCACATGAGAAACCTGAGGTGTGTTCGTGGGCCGAACCAACAATAACGTTGAACGTAACTTATGTTGAATATGAATTTTTTCCTCTTGTAAAGAGTGTTAAATATCATCATGTTCATTAGGCTACCCACTATCCTTAAGAATAAGGATATTCTATTTAAGGAAAAGAAACAACAAAAAAAATGGCTGTATTTTTCCTTCATTTTTAACACTGAGCATACTCCAACAACGTCAGCATTGCTGTGTGGTTATACATTCTTCTTGTGTGGCAAAGAAGCCAAAGCAGTTCAGCGGGCCGGATGTGGCCCCCGGGCCGTAGTTTGCCCACCCCTGATTTAAGGGCTCCCGACCATGTGCCTGTATATCATTTATTTTAGTCTCTAGTACAAGCTATACAGCTAAACTTTTCAGGCGATTCCATTGGGCCTTGTATCGTGACTTAGATTTATGATAATCAACATATATAATAATATAATAATAATATCCTTTATTGGTCACATATACATTACAGCACATTACTTCGCATATCCCAGCTTGATGTTGGTACTTGGGGTCAAAGCGCAGGGTCAGCCATGATACGGCGCCCCTGGAGCACAGAGGGTCTTGCTCAAGGACCCAAGGGCGGCCGCTTGGTCATACCGGGGCTCAAACCCGGATCGTCCGATCAGCCGCCCAGCGCCTTAGACCACTGAGCTACACCCTCCCTAATATATGTTATGCTTTTTGCCTTTATAAGGCTATTTAAGGAAGTTCTATACTAGGAAGAATCACAGCTGTATAAACACATCTGTCTATGCAGGGTTGAAGGCATCTGGTGATGGTATGGATCAGGGTTGAGTTCCATCTGATTATCTTCCTGTTTTTGCTATAAAGCAGCATCTGTAGGCAATATACAATGGCACTCATAAATCTGTATGCAATGTGATAGAAAGGCAGAATATGGATAATAACGCTGGAATTCATTCAAATAATGATATAAAGGTTCAAAATGGCGGCGTAGTGAACAATTCCCATCCGAACAATCTTCCTTTTCTAATTATACTTGGCTATACATAAACGAATAATGTGTAACCATGGCAGTAGACAGCCATGTTTGTATTGTATAAAGGAGTTTGTTGGCAAGAGGGAGTTCACTGTTAGTCCTCGTTAAATTCGAGAGTCTAGATTTTCTTGTTATTTGATTTAGTTTTATTCCATTTTTAAACATAATGACACTAAATAGTAAAAATATATATAAAGGGGCATGGTGGTTAGCATGTTCGCCTCACACCGCCAGGGTCCGGGTTCGATTCCCGTCTCGGCCACGTGTGTATCCAAAAACATGTATATTAGGTTGATTGGCACCTTGGAAAATTGTCCCTAGTGTATGAATGGGTGTGTGATAGTGTGTGTGTGTGTCCTGCGATGGGTTGGCATTCCATACAGGGTGTATCCTGCCTTAATGCCCATAGACACCTGAGATAGGCACAGACTCCCCGTGACCCGAGGGAAGATCGGATAAAGCAGTAGAAGATGAATGAATGAATGAATATATATATATATATATATATATATATGAATTATCGCAATATTATCGTCATTTTACTGACAAGTCTTTCTTCTGAAGATCAGCTTTTTTCATATGAATAATCTGCGTTCACATATATAAAATATAGATAGAGCAAATATATCATCAATAACCTTTGGATGCGTTTCTGTTGTTGTCGTCGTTGTTTTCGGTTGGAGCGTATGCTACGTGAATTGGCAATGTCTGAATAAATCAGTGAATGTGTGTTTTTTTTTATATCCCACTGTGGCCCATGACCTCTAGTGAGCATCTCGCTTGCCTATGCACCCGGGGTGTTCATGGGAAACGAACAGCATGACGCACTTGGTTTAGCAGTTATGTAAGAATAATGAATAAATGATTGCTTTTTATGACAACGATTAAACAATAAAAATCTGATAAATTTTTTTAAAAAGTGCATTTTTTTTAGCAGAGTAAAAAAAAAAGTTATCATGCAACTATTTATTAATCATCATGTAGTATCTGTTTAAGAGAACTTCATTATTTTTCCATCCCAGTTTTTTCAATAGCGGCTAGTGACTACTGGGATACTGGGATTAAGGCCACTACAGGAAACACCATTAAAGTCTTCCCCAGCATGGCTGTCGTTCTGATTACAGCTGGCAACTTGCCAATGTAAAAGAAAGTTTAAGAAACACTGTGAGAGATGTGAGTCGCCTTTCAATCAGAGAGGGGGGGGGGGTATGGGGTCGCTTAGCCAGAGTATGGGAAAGTGGATTTGTATTATATGCATGCAGCAGGCTGTATGGAGGTCACTTTAGGTCCCTGTGTGTGCTTTTCTTCTTCAGAGAAAACGCATTGTTTGTTTTGGTCGCAACACATCCTGTCTGGATCCGGAGGGTCACCAGAGCTGCCATTCTTTCTGATAAGTTCAACTGAAACCCAAATGAGATTTCGGAGTGGGAAGACAATAGCATGGTTTTTCTCCGTCTGAAAATGAAACCATATATTATGTTATCGTTCAACTTGAAACAGGGAAACTGAATGTGGGTTTGTGCTCACAATGTTCCACACAAGTGATATACAAGGGCCTAAAAAAAAAAAAGAGAAAAAAACCTCATTTATGTGTAGTCTATATTAGACATGTCTGAACAGCAATGGAAAAAGCAACTCATGCCAAAAGTTTTTGACTGGCCATGACAAACGATTAAAACAGAGCAGGAAGGAAGGATTTTCTCGAAACCGGGGTAAAAGAATAAAAATAAATAGCATTGTCCTAGAACGGAAATATTCATATGAAAAAAGGAATCTTTTTAATTGAAGCACATACAGTATTCAGCTCATTATTAATTGTAATATAATCAAATATGCAAATGTAGAGAGAGCAAGAGTGATTTTGAAGTATTCTAAGTTTACTAAATAGCTCACATTTGGGAACTATTAGCAGGCTGCATCATGCTGAGGTGAAAAGAGTGCTGAGTGTGCCTTGAGAAAGCTTTTAAAGAGGATCATTACACTGACACGGCTCGCAGTGTCGGCTATAAACTCTGGAGAATGCACTCTCCGAAAGGCTAAAAAAAAAAAAACGTATCAGGAAGAACAACTCTTGGTGTTGGCAGAAGATACTAAATCTTTCCCCCACACAATTTCTCATTAAATTATTAATGAGCGCCATTTTCATGTAGAACCACATCTGCTTTGTCCGGGTAGGAGATTTCTTTGAGACACGTTAGTTGAACAAGTTGAACAATGTGTTTTGTAGTGATTTGTGTGTTTATAGAATATGGGGTCATTGAGGGCCAGCAAATCATATGCATAATGGCTGTTCATCTTCTACCGCTTTATCCGATCTTCCCTCGGGTGACGGGGAGTCTGTGCCTATCTCAGGCGTCTATGGGCAGGATACAGCCTGGATGGAATGCCAACCCATCACAGGGCACACACACACACACACATTCATACACTAGGGACAATTTTCCAAGGTGCCAATCAACTTGCATGTTTTTGGACCGGGAGGAAACCGGAGAAAAACCCCCTGTGGCACGGGGAGAACATGCAAACTCCACACACACATGGCCGAGACGGGAATCGAACCCGGACCCTGGCGGTGTGAGGCGAACGTGCTAACCACTAAACCACCGTGCCCCTTCAATACTAATCGTAATATCCTAAATCATAATTATATTGTAGAGGTGTGTGTATGTGTGTGTGTGTAAGTGGCCAGTAATGCCAGAATACCATTACTAACAATATTACCACTATATATTTGTCATTTTAATCAGCCACATAACTTGTTTTTGTCCTATCCATGTAGATAAAAACATAGCGCTAGTGAATATATCGTCTTCTGGCATTTATTGACCTTCTGAACTGACTGGTGTTATGTATTTCCTCATATGTACATCAGTATATACTCTATCTCTGTGCCTATTGTGTAATGGCCTTTTTGCAGCCCGAACAGTCATATGCACACACACACACACACACACACACACACACACACACACACACACACACACACACACACACACACACAATATCAGTAGTCATGGAAACTGTTCCTAGCAGCCAATATTAGCATTCAGTGTGGGTGTGTGGGAGAAAGAGAGTTCGGCTCCCAGTACATTGGGAACGTTAACTCTCCCGACTGTTTCCTTCTTACATAACAATTTCATAGCTTTTCAGACATCTACGTCGACGCGCACAAACTTCTTCAACCATTGTGACTCGGGTCAGACATCAGCGTTTATTAGGCAACACGTTAAATTTATATCGTCGTTACATAAAACTATGACAGCAGTGCAGTTCTCTTTGCATAAGTTAAACAGGCAAAACCACATCCAGCGCCACTAATACGGGTTAACATGAATATCAAGACTGCTTTTAATTCATTCGCTGCATGTATTTTTTTTAACCCCCCCCCCCCCCCCCCCCTCAAATTATTGTAACTATTCATTTAATGCAGAACTCACAGCAGCATGACCACTCAAATACACAAAACCAACACATGTTCATGCATTTAGATCCCTACATTCACAATCGCACTACATTTATGTAGCGGTATACTAAACACACGGCTGCGTACGAGTTGGTTCGCTATGCTTTTTACATGATCCGGGGGTTAAAAATCGAACAGGCCACATTCATCGGGATCAATTCATTACTTACATATATATTTAACCGATTATATCATATTGCACAAGCATTTTCACGGAGGTGCATTTTTAACGGTTTGATGTGCACAATGACATCGTCCAGGACAGACAAAACATTTGTTGTTGTTGCTGTTTGTTGTGTCTTTACAAATAAATACATTCTGACCTACCAATACAACGCTATAACCGACCTTTTCGTGACCTTCGCTCCAGTTATCACTAAAATAAGGAGATTTCATTCTCTTTTCTGTTTGCATATTCTCACCTCGAGCCTGATAGTCTGAGCATGGGTTTGCCACAGTGTGCTATTGGGAAAACAAAACAACAAAAAAAACAATGTGCATTCATTTAATACTGCAAACGTGATATCAACTCTGTGACTTGTATTGTTTCTATTATATTTATTATTTAAAATATAAATAGAAAAATATCACTATGACGTGTTCGTTATAGCTAAAAACTTTGGTCCTCTCGAAAATAGAACAATGTGAATTTGTCTTCATCTTTCTTTTCTCAGTCTTATTAGGAATAAGAATTTCTTCGTTTTATTATAGGGTTACGTTTACGTGGTTATTTGAAGTAAAGCAAAAAACGATTCTCCGCAATTCTATTGGATCCAATAATAAAAGAAAAATATGCTGAATATTAACATTGGATATTAACTCTGAAATTCTACACTCGCCTGTAAAATACAGCAATAAGCAATTCCCAGCACTGGTCCTGGTGTTTACCTCCCCTGCTAGTTTTTCCTGCACTAATCGCATAATTCCCAGGTCCTTCCTGAGTCATTGCAGTAGACAAGAAGTCGTCGCAGGGCAAAGCTACTCTAGTGCCAGCGATGGGAATGGCTGAGTTTTAATAGATAAACCTCTATACAGATAAATGATTAGCAAAGACAGATATAAATGTCATGCTTTTTTTTTTACGCTTTGGGCCCCCTTGGGGTCTTTGACATCATATCTCAGGTTTAAGTATGTCAGGATGTACTTTGTGAGTAAAACCAGGCAGTCCGATAAGGCTCTGAGATATAACCAGCTAACTTTGGCTGGATCGTTTCAAGCATTTACAAAAATGTCACATCGTCCTGTGACTGCACCCAGCGCCAATGTTTGTCGTATTCCAGGTGCACTTTGCCGTTCATTTTGCAGCTTTCCATCTCCACCTTGCCATTTTTGTACATCTTACCCTTCGGACTCAGGGTCTTCGCCAGCTTCTCGGCGACAAGAGCTTTAGGAGAGTCTGTGTCTTGTTTAAGCGTAGCATCCAGGACAGCGGGATTAACTCCGTTACTCTTACTGGCGTCTTCCTGATTAGGAAGGTCGTGGTTGGAAGACGCCGTGTCACTGACGTCGTCTTTAAGGCCGTTGGGTTTCACAGGCGCGGCTTTGGAGTTGTCTGTGGACGCGGGTGCGGCGCAGAGCACGGACTCGGCCCCGCTGGACGTGCAGTACTCATCCAGATCGTCCGCCAGCGTGTCCAGGTAGCTGCCGATGGAGATGTTGTCTAGCTTGTCGTGAGGCTCGTGTAGGCTGCTCCAGCTGCCCCCCAGGCTGTACTGACTGCCTGTCAGACTGCTGCAGTGGCTGGTCAGCATGCCGCGCTCTTCCATAAGCCATTTTGCTGCCTCGATTCCCTCGTGCAGCGCCACGAGTTGTTGCAGGATTCGCACGTCAACCGCGCGGAGATGAGCCTGACGTTTTGGGAGACAAAATGAAGAGAAATCGATTTGAATGGAAGATTTTTAGAGGGTCTGTGGGCAGTTTATTAACACTGTATTACTGTAAGACTGATAAGATTTGCATTGAATAATCAATGATTCAATACACGGTGGTTTAGCGGTTAGCACGTTCGCCTCACACCACCAGGATCCGGGTTCGATTCCCGTCTCGGCCATGTGTGTGTGTGGAGACTTTTTTTTTTGCATGTTTTTGCATGTTCTCCCCTGTGCCTCAGGGGGTTTTTCTCCGGGTTCTCCGGTTTCCTCCCTGGTCCAAAAACATGCACGGTAGGTTGATTGGCACCTTGGAAAATTGTCCCTAGTGTGTGAATGTGTGTGTGTGTGTGCCCTGCGATGGGTTGGCATTCCATCCAGGGTGTATCCTGCCTTAATGCCCATAGACACCTGAGATAGGCACAGACTCCCCGTGACCCGAGTGAAGATCGGATAAAGCGGTAGAAGATGAATGAATGAATGATTCAATACATTAAAGTTGCATTTAAAGCAATTACCAATGCGATCTGATCAAATGTGCAGTTTCGATCCGATTTTGCAATACAATGCAATTTAGTGTGCTATAGATAATTCGCTTTTATTTCTTTGGTTCAGACAGCATTCATAAATGTATTTAGCTGCCTTCTGACTTCTAACACAAGGCCCTACCTCTGCCAAGTTAACCTATATAACTCTTTAGGACATGTTCATTCATTCATTCATCTTCTACCGCTTTATCCGATCTTCCCTCGGGTCACGGGGAGTCTGTGCCTATCTCAGGCGTCTATGGGCATTAAGGCAGGATACACCCTGGATGGAATGCCAACCCATCACAGGACACACACACACACACATTCACACACACATTCATACACTAGGGACAATTTTCCAAGGTGCAAATCAACCTACCGTGCATGTTTTTGGACGGTAGGTTGATTTGTTATTGATCACAAATTATTGATCACGTTCAAAATAATAAAAGTATAGCACTACTAATAATGATAAATATGCCTGTAGAGAGAGAGAGAGAGAGAGAGAGAGAGAGAGAGAGACGCATGTGGTGTTATACACTAGATATCTTACTATATTACTCCTCATGGGTTTACCACTAGTACAGTTAAGATACTGACAAGAAGCAAAACATTGGCAGATGAACCTCATATATTATCTGGATTAAACAGTGCATCTCATCTCTCTCTCTCTCTCTCTCTCTCTCTCTCTCTCTCTCTCTCTCTCTCTCTCTCGCTACACTCTGACAACTCCTGTGTAGTACATAAGTATATCTCGTGAATATTTTATAAAGCAATCTTGTAATAAAGTCATTGGTAGTATTTAGTCAGCTCTTAAAGAGCTTTTAAGACATAGGTATATAGTGCAATAACCATAAAGACATTTATCTCACATCGAGTCCTGATTGTTCTTTCCCCAAAATCCAAAAGTGCCAAATTGCAGTTACTTGTTATCTCCAGATCGTTTATTTTTTGCAGCCTTAAATTTGACTAAAAAAAAAAAAGTGTGTAACGTGATTAAAATGGCAACTTGTACCTGAAGTACTTTTTTTTTTAAATCCATGCATCACATCATTAACTTTAATGGCAATGCACAGATGCAAAGATCTTACCCCCCCCCCCCTACTGTCTATGATCCAAAAGATTTTTTTCTAATGTAAGTATTTCTCTAGTAAAATTAGCCATTAATGTGCAGGAATATCTTTTATCTCCTTGTACCACATGTAAACAGGAAAAAGTGTGTATTGCTTGTTAATAAACTGTAAAAAGTACCAAAAAAAACTCTTATATAAAATCAATGTTTCGTTATGTACCACATCACAGCCCCTGTAATCGATTCCTCTATAAGGAAGCCCTGTCATGTCATTCCTTACATATAAAACGGAAATCTACTGCTTCATATTTATTTAAATGAGAGAGATCGCACCAGCCTGTATACTCAGATCAGAAGTAATCCCAGTATGCGTTTGGCTGTTATGCTGAAGAAGGCGAGAAAGCCATTATGGAAAGTGCTTTTCAAATTGATGGATCTCTCTGACAGTGTGAGCTCTGAACCTCTTCTAGCCCTGGACATTATGTCTTAAATAAATAAACAGCAAGCGTGGGAATCTAGTGCTGTAGATCTACTATATACACTTAAAATACGCAGATTCTAAAATATCTATAAAAAAAAAAACACAATATGCTTGGGATTAATAAAGTGTAAAGGTACTAATTATATCTAATGAATTTGTTATAAAGCAATATAGCAATAAAGGCATTGGTATTATTTAGTCAGCTCGTAAATGGGTGGAGAGCTTCTAAGAGACAGGAATATAGTGCAATAATCATAAAAGCATTATTTATTTATTTTTTATCCTGTCCAGCCAGTCCTGTAACCTCTCGAGGCCAAATCAATGAAGAGATAAAGGGAGAGTATTGATCAGGGCTTCTAATCATTTGTAAACCCATGTAATAATCTCTGATCACATTTCATCAGACAACACATTGGAGGAAAAAAAAGCGGCATGCATATCTTGAAAATTAGGGTGTAACAGAATTGTAGATGGATAAACATCGTATTTCATTATGATTCCTCATGATTTTGAGATATAGTCATGGAATATAATCTATTGATTCGTGCTCACGGATACAAAAAAGTCCTGCTTTTTCCCGTCAACGAGGACGACTTTCTATAGAAAGTATTTTTGGTTTAACATTTTTCTTTCCCTATTGTTTTTTTTTCTTGTTTGTTATTGATTTTTTATTGAAAGCTACTCATTATTAGGAGGGGGTAGCTCAGTGGTCTAAGGCGCTGGGCTGCTGATTGGAAGATCCGGGTGCGAGCTCCGGTATGGCCAAGCTGCCACCCTTGGGTCCTTGAGCAAGACCCTTAACCCTCTGTGCTCCAGGGGCGCTGTATCATGGCTGACCCTGTGCTCTGACCCCAGCTACCAACATCAAGCTGGGATATGCGAAGAAAAGAATTTCACTGTGCTGTAATGTATATGTGACCAATAAAGGATTATTATTATTACTCACCATCATTAGTGGATCATTCCAGTCAAAATAGAATAGAATAGAATAGGATAACATGTATTTCTCGCATTTATTAATGGAATCTTTATATGGAAACTAGGGTCAGAGTGCAGGGTTATCCATGATCCGGGTTCATTAAAGAGACTGCATTACTTAAGAGATGCACATATTTATTACAGCATAACCCTAAAACCCTAATCCTACATTTACTACCTTAATCTCTATTCCAAAATATAGGGAAAGTAAAGTACAAATCCACACGAATCAATAGATTACATTTCGTGCTTTATTTAATATAGATATTCGCCATTACATAAACACTCTATAATCAAGTAAACCCTCAAACATGTGGACTTTAATGAGCATCTTATTCCAGATTTAGTTCCTGCCATTCCTCTTCTGAGAATGCATTCCATTCCATTTTAAAAAGAAGCTCTAGAGATTTTCACAAGTGCATTAGTGAGGTGATTACTGATGGGTGCACTATGTGTTCCAGTTCATCCTAAGGGTTTCAGTGAGGTTAAGGTCGAACTTGGTGCAGGACGTGCACTTTAAAACGAAGTGCCCATGAAAGAATTTTTTCTGTGCCTATCTCAGGCGTCTATGGGCATTAAGGCAGGACACACCCTGGATGGAATGCCACACACACTCACATTCACACACACAATCACACACTAGGAACAATTTTTCCAAGGTGCCAATCAACCTACCGTGCAAACTCCACACAAACATGGCCGAGACGGGAATCGAACCCGGACCCTAGCGGTGTGAGGCGAACGTGCTAACCACTAAGTGTGTGGCAACATATTTAGCCAAATAGTGTATAATAAATAAATGACACAATATGTAATGAATCTAAAGCTGCCCATATATTATTATTAATATTGAATAATAATATATTATTAGATATTAGTAAAATGAAACATGGCTAGCTTTCCAAAGGTAAGACTCATAATGAGGTCCCGCATCAGTATGGGCATTCCCAGTTTGTTGTGTTGTCACATGTATCGCTCTGTATTGCTAGATGTGTTTTTAAATCCTATTAGTCAATCACTACATTAACATACAGAGAGTTCTCTCTCTCTTTTTTTTTGTTTTAGAGACCACGTCAGATAAATTTAAATTTGGCCTTGGGTAGCCTCGAATGCGTATTGACGTGCCACTCAGATGTAGGAAGGTAGAACGCCTTTCACAATTAGCGTCCAACAATAACCCCACATCATACATCCAGCAAGTTTAAAGATGATTTGTGCTGTGATGTTCTCTGCTCTGCCTGCCAGAAGCACTCCACACGATCGTCCGTAATACAGATAGCTCAATCTATAGCAAAAATGCTAGGCATGTCTTTTGAGCGTCACATTTTCCCTCAAACCCTAATGCACTTAGGCAGCTCCCCACTGATATCCAGGCTGTCTTAGCTTATCTAGCGTGCATTCTCAGCCAAGTATCCTATGTATAGGTAGCTGGTTATATAGACAAGCACAATGACGCGTCCATTTCAGGGAATGGTTGCGGCATTCAATGCTTGTATGTAGAATAGAAGAATAGAATAGCCTTTATTTGTCACATACACATTACAGCACAGTGAAATTCTTTCTTCGCATATCCCAGCTTGTTGTTGTTTGGTAGCTGGGGTCAGAGTGCCGGGTCGGCCATGATACGGCGCCCCCTGGAGCACAGAGGGTTAAGGGTCTTGCTCAAGAACCCAAGGGCGGCAGCTTGGCCATACCGGGGCTCGAACCCGGATCTTCCCATCAGCAGTCCAGCGTCTTAGACCGCTGAGATACACCCTCCGTCTAGGATTAATTAATTAAATAAATAAATATGTTACTGAATAGATAGTGAAACTTAGAACTGTGGCCTGTTGGTGACTATTTTTAAAAAAAAGAAAATAAGTAGACATCGATGAAGCAGTTTGTATTTGCATAATTTCCTTCTGATATATATATATATATATATATATATATATATATATATATATATATATATATATATATACTACTAATTACAGTACATAGGAAAGAAGAGGCCTACTCAAAAAGGTGTGTGTGTGTGTGTGTGTGTGTGTGTGTGTGTGTGTGTGTGTGTGTGTGTGTGTGTGTGTGCATACACAAAACTATTAATTTCTAAAAGTACTAATTTCTAAACCTCCTCCTAATGTTAATAAAGTAAACCTCCTCATAATGTTCAAGTATTCAATGGTTAAATAATAAAAGATAAATCTTCGTGGTTACTAAATTTATAATTATGATTAGGAAACTGATTCAAAGTGAGCAAGAGTGAGAAACAAAGACATGAAAAAATGCAACAAACCCCCCCCAAAAAAATAGAAGGAAACTGCAAAAAGAAAGGGGGACTTAAAGGGAGTACCTCAGATTCTTAGCCTGTGAAACTCGATTCCCAAACCACCACTGAATAACACTTACCATTTAGCATTTTGAGTATTTTTCGCTCCAGTTAACTCCTAATATGCTTCACGTTTATAAAATATATATATATATATATACTGCTGTATACTGTAGTAAAATTTAATCAATAAAAAGGACACTGTGAGGATAAATATGGTAAAAAAAAAAAAAGAAAAAAATACTTTATGCCTGTACTCATAATATTCTTGGGTAATTACATTACAATACATTACATCGCATTATATTACATGTATTCAATGAAAGAATTTCCCACAGGAATCCTTGTAATATGTAATGTATTTAATGTAATCTAATGTAATAAGTAATGTGCAGAAAGCAAAGGCAACCAAACCAAAGCGAGACGGAAAGAGAAACAGCAGTAGGTGTTTGAGATGGGCTCTGATGACTGGATACTTCTCTCCGCTTTGGATCCGTCTGGCTTCGTGCCTCAGTCTGAGGCAAATTCGAGCTGCCCATAAATTCACTTTTCTTCCTGGCTCAGCACTGATGTGGTTAAGTTCCCCCGTTCCCCAACTCTCCCTGCCAGCACTGCGTATTGTAAACCCACACGTGTTAAACTATATACATGAGTAATGTCTAGGAATATTCTGTCTAAGCCTTAAAGCTTTGCAGTCCTCCTTACTCGTGGTTCAAACCTGGTGAGATAGAAATGAATATTATATAAGCATGTAAAAATAAATATGGATATTAGTCACAGCCTATGATTATAGGTACAGTTCGTTTTGACTGTCGCCTGAGACAACATAACGTTGTGTCTGAAGCAGACGAGGAAGGGGGGGGTGTTTGGGGTGAAGGATCTATACTTTCACAGTTCCCATTTTTTCCATTATGGATATTGCGCTAATCCCTGGAATTCTCATTTTCCCTGCTGAGGTGTTCTGCTCTGTTAAATGCACCACAAATACCACAGGCCGCGGGCAAATGTGTTCATATATTTGTTTTTGTGGATAATTGATGTCTCTCTACATCATTCTGGTCAGAAAGTGTGTCAGGAAATATGAACGACTATAAGCATACACTGCCTGGTGTGTATTGACGTCACAGGCAGCCCAATGTCAAACTGCACTCATCACGCTGCATGACTGGACCTCAAACCCCACGTCCTTTAACTTAAACTGTTTTCTTTCCCCTCTGCTGCAACGAGACATTTTATGAAAGACTAGACGCTTTTTAGTGTGTCCTGGACGCAATAACTTATCACTTCTTATTGCCCCTATGTAGTTAAGAGTCATTGCTTCCATCTGTCTTCACACTATCCCCTGCGCTTTCCATCTGTGCAGCAGCGATAGAGAAAAAAGTACACGGCGAGTGGGAGTGAGAAAAGACAACACTTATGCGACGCTTGCACTAGTGCAGGACTTGCTGCGTGTCCCGGAAGGTCACATGTGTTCAAAATACCGTCCTTGTGATAACGCCTTTTATCCAAAACAGGTTTTAGGTTTAATGAGTAAATTCAGACTCCACATTCTTCAAGCCTAGTAGTGTCTTCTGTCCTGGAGCTCTTTCCAGGAAAAAAAATCTCCGATCACACACACACACACACACACACTGCAGTAAAACCGGCTGCCATATCTACAGGGCATACGGTCTGAGTTACTGACAGCAAGCTCACCACTGCTTATAGGACCAACATCATCTCTATGGAGATAATCTCGCGCCAACTGTGATCCTGCTCCCCCCTTTTTTTGGGAGAAAGAGCAGCGATCAAATCGAAATCGCTGTCGGCATCGAGTGAGTAAATACACTGCCTGGGGAAGGTACTCTGAAAGGTCACATTTTCTCCACGGGTCTTTCAGGAGAGGTCAGTAATTTATATAGTTGTCACAATCATCGCATTCGGCGACCAACAGTTTAGAAGAGAGCAAAAAGAAAATCCATACTACATCCAATAACGTGTCTAAAAACGAATAATGAGAAATCAAAAGGCACTCCGCATCTTCTTGCTTTGTCTAATAGGATTAGATGGGCCACTCTTGAATGTATTATATTTGAGGTCTCTTAGAGCAACAGACAACCAGAGGATCAGATCGTGTGTCTCTGTATCGTATCGTTTCTGTATTGACCAAGTGTGCTTGGCTCATCCTTCTTCTTAAATACTCTATCTTTGGACTAGACCGAACCCCCCCCATCCCCAGGCAGAGACAAACCCATTTTGGACTCTGGTACATTCGTGATGCCATCAATCTTCGTAACCACAAGCCACAAAACAGCTACCGAGCATTACCGAGCCACCGGCATATTTTACAGCCGGGTATGCGTTGCTTTTCCGCGTATGCAGTTTACTTTTGTTGGCACCAATTCTGCCAGGGTGTGCTAAAATGCATTTTCACGCTTCACCTGATCACAACCACACGATGCCACTGGTGGCGTCAATGGCGAGCGATAAGGATTCGGCATCTTCTGTTCTTTTGGCGATACTCACAAACAGCAAGCTCTAAATATAATATAGTGTTGCAGAGGTTGACTGCAGGCTGATAGGTCCTCACCTTCTGTTCTCAAATTCAGGCAAAAATCCAACCATTCAGACATGCGATTTGTTTTTGTTACGGTCACATGGTCGCTAATAGCATTTAAAATAAACACAACTGCATATGTATCTTTTAATATCAGGTTCCTGCTTCGGTCAGGTCAACAACCATCTGTCTCTTTCGTTTGGACGTTTTACGACCCTGTTTTTTTATTATGCAATGTGTTGACACTTCATGCACACCATATTTAATGTAGCATGTAACAGAAATAATCTGTTGTGCAACAGAAACAAACAAAAAAACAATTTAGAAAGTGTGAGGCGATGATGTTATGCGCAGGATCACAATGCATATCTGTTCGAATACGTTTTTAGCAAACTAAGCACTGGTGTGCTGTGAATTTAATTCTGCATTCATAGTTTATTTATCAGTACCTTATTAATGAACGAGAAGAACTAGTAATACGTATTTAAAAAAAATAACAATAATAATGAGTTGGGGACACGGTGGTTTAGTGGTTAGCACGTTCGCCGCACACCGCCAGGGTCCGGGTTCGATTCCCGTCTCGGCTGTGGAGTTTGCATGTTCTCCCCGTGCCTCAGGGGGTTTTTTGCTCCGGGTTCTCCGGTTTCCTCCCGGTCCAAAAACATGCACGGTAGGTTGATTGGCACCTTGGAAAATTGTCCCTAGTGTATGAATGTGTGTGTGAATGTGAGTGTGTGTGCCCTGAGGGTGTATCCTGCCTTAATGCCCTTAGACACCTGAGATAGGCACAGGCTCCCCGTGAACCGAGGAAAGATCGGATAAAGCCTGAATGAATGAATGCATGATTGAATAATGAGTTGTTAAGGAGACCGTTAGGGAGGTGGTAGCTTGACGGTTAAGGCAGCACAGACAATCGTAAGTTCAAATCCCACCACTAGGGGGCGCTTGAAGCAAGGCCCTTAACGCTCAATTGCTCAGATGCAAGTTGTTCTGAATATGAAGGTCTGACAAATACTGTTATTATTATTATTATTATATATGAATTTTAATATCAATGTAGAGACTGTAGAGGGAGGTGGTGTAGCCCAGTGGTTAAGGTGTTGGACTCTGGACCGGAAGATCACGGGTTCAAACCCCACCACCATCAAGCTGCCATTAATGGGCCCTTGAGCAAGGCCCTTAACCTTCAATTGCTCAGTTGTAAGTCGCTCTGGATAAGGGCGTCTGCCAAATGCTGTAAATGTAAATGTCTGTAACGTCGTACAGATCTTCATCAAAGAGCTCACCATTTTTGCCCGTAGTTTCCGTTCCCAGCTCTGCACAGCACTTTTTCACGTTTTCTAACAGCTCAGTGCTAATATGTAAGGGAGTGAGAAACTGCACCAGAGGAGGTGCGAATGCAACGCAGAGTAAGAGTACTGGCAAAATGTAAACTGTCAGCTAATTACCCCGCTCTTCAAGAGCTGAGTCTAGACCAAACACCCCAATTTGTAAAGACTGTCTTCCACAACTTTAGCTGAAAAACCCACTGATTAAAAACCACACAATGACCTGCTGTACAATACGGCGAAGGCACTGGAGCAGCAGGAATCCTTCTCATCTTCACACAGCCTAATCAATACTGACGTCCAGACTAATCGGAAATACGGCTGACAGATGCAGTACTTATAATGGCTTTCCACCGACTCCTGACATCTTTCCCACTCAATCAAGAGACTAATGCTAAAATCTAGGGCTTATTTTTATTAATGGCCACGAAGTCTTTCAAGCATTCTTTTCCCCTGTGGAATTCGAGGAGAATTGAATGGAGCAAGTGCGTTTGATTAGTTATTGGAAAACAGTCTATAAATGAAACATTCTTTCCTTTTCCGAATGGGATGCACGCGTCCCTAAATTTCAAACGTCTAGTTTATATCTGCACTGTCAATCCCATGCATGTACTACAAATGTATGCAAACAACTTCTTTATAGTTCTGAATCATTCATTCATTTATTCATCTTCTACCGCTTTATCAGATCTTCCCTCGGTTCATGAGGATCCCTATTTCCCTATGTCCCTATCTCAGGAGTCTATGGGCATTAAGGCAGGACACATATACTATTATATATATATATATAATATATATATATATATATATATATATATATATATATATATATATACCAGATACTTCAATCCCCAGCCCAGCCTAAAGGTTTGTGCCACTATGTTTTACAAATGAGGTGCCATGCTTAAAATAAAAAGCAGTTCCTTTAATCTACTCTTCTTTTTTGCCCCTATCACTATAGTGCATTCTATTTCTTATAGCTTTTAATGAAACTTTTATTCTTTATGGCCGTCACATCTCTGCGTACATGAAATATTCTAATTATACACACACTAATTATAAATACCATCATAATCGTGTTCTTTAATGTTTCTTCCATACACGCAATGTTTCCGCTTACTTTCTAACTGGCTACAACACACTTCATAGTCAACCCTCCTGACGCAATGACATTTACCTGGCCCGGAAAGCCACAACTGAGCAGTCAGGTTTTACATAACATTTTACATAAAGCATTGCTATACCTGGTCTGAAACATCTATTGCTGCTCAACACATCGGCCTGAAAAACTCTTGTGAGAGCATTTCCATAAATCATTCAAATCTACTGAAAAGTGTCACTAAAAAGTGTCACTACTTTGTATAGATTCCTAATTATACTAGGCATTATTAGTCACATATAATACGCACACACACACACACACACACACACACACACACACACACACACACACACACACAAACGTTGTGGGTGAGAAGCGTCACAAACCACTCGGTTCTCAAGGATCTGTTGTTGCATGGCAACCTTGAGCCCTTCTGCTGATTCAACAGCAAATGGAAGCTGTGCTCCAACATGCGTATTCAACAAAACACCTTAGCTATCCTGCAGGAACCTCTGCTGTCAGTGCTTGTCCACTCCATGCCAAGGTTTTTTGGTGGAAATGATGCCCTCTCTGTCACGTTGTTGTCTCCTAACGTATCGCTGCTACCCTTCCAGGCAGAATCTGTTGCCTGGGATGCCACTTGGACTCCAGTGTCTGTTTAGGTGCTTGGACTGCTACCATTACCACACATTACTGAGAGTTTGCCATCCGCGAATCCAGCCAGAAGCTGGTTTTCTAAGTGATGATGAATATGATATGATTTGACAAGATCTAAACAACAACAGATGGACCACTGGGCACATTTAATCCTAGTGTCCTAGCTGATGTAGAGATAGAAGAAGTCACATATTTGTCGCATATACAGCACAGTGACGTTTGGAATCTGGGGTCAGAGCAAAGCGTCAGCCATGATATGACGGCCCTGGAGGACAGACGGTTAAGGGCCTTGCTCAAGGACCCAAGGGTGGCAGCTTTGCAACACAAAGGCTCGAACCCTGACCAGTAGCCCCATGCCTTAGACCACTGAGCTACACCCCTCCCATAAGCATATCTGAGACCCAATGGAAATAATTTGAGTTGATTGATGTTTTATTATTATTATTGTTGTTGTTGTTGTTGTTGTTGTTGTTGTAAAAAGCAGCTGAACTGATGTTGTAGAACTGTGGATTGTAACTCGAAAGCATTTTGTTCATAAGTTTAAAAAAAAAAGCAAGTACAGGTGCATATCAAAATACTAAAGCTGTAATAATATATGTGCATAAACACCATCTTACCATTTCCACTTTGAGCTTCCTGATCTTCTCATCCAGCCCATGCTCCCCGCACTCCGCGCTCTCATGCCGGATGGCTTTGCTTGGGTCGCCGCGTTGCGCTGCCTCCTGCCGCATCCACCTGAGCAAACCTTCCGGGGTCTTCCTCCCCACCTTCACTTCCAGCTCCTTCAGATCGGGAACACATTCGCTGACACTAACTTCTTCCATGATGATGATGTGGTCTTCAAAAAAAAAAAAAGCGTTCACGACGATTTCTGAGATCGAAGGTCGATGTCAAACCGGGATCAGTCACACCGTGCAATACGCGTTACAGAGCCCATTCTCACCACTCATTCATCTTCTGCCGTGTACTGCACCTATACGGAATTCTGAATGACACTAGTCATGCTATAAAAAGGGTTACGCCATTCACAGAAAATAGCAAGAGTGACGTAATGACTGGAGAAAAAAAAAACCCACATTCTTCTGTTGATCTTTATTTTGCCATCCAAAGTCTATCCTCAGGTGCGCAACAGCAGCAATAATACCCGTATTAGTTTAGCCATCATATGTCACTAGTGCAGCTCCATGAGAACCGATTAACATCCAAATGGGGGAATTAGTCCGGTCTTAAATCTGACAGGAATTCACTAATCCTCTGAATCTGATGAAGTCAGATAGCTGACTGACGGAGCCAAGATGCAAATTCCACCTGCATGACAGCCAGTGCTGAAAACACACACACACACACACACACACACACACACACACACACACACACACACACACACACACACACACACACACACACACGCACACGCGTGCATACACAGCACTATGAGTTAACTACCGTATATACTCTAGTATAACATCATTCCTCTCTATCTCTCCATCAATGAAGTCTAAATACTACCGTAATCACACACACAACACACACACACACACACACACACACACACACACACACACACACACACACACACACACACACACACACACACACACACACACACACGCTCTTTTCAGAGATATATATATATATATATATATCTATATATATACTATATATATATATATATATATATATATATATATATATATATATATATATATATATATATAGACACACACACACACATATTTAGACACGCTTTTCTTTATTTTGATTGTTTTCAACATTATTGTTTAACCATCCAGACTATACATTTATATTTGTATATGAATTGGCTATAGAATGGTTGGTATTAATGTCCGATTATAAAAAGAAGCTGAGCCCAAACTGTTGACTGGTAAATATATAATAATACTATTATATAACTAATGTTAGAGGGAAGTGGTAGGATTGAAATCATTTGATCGCGTGAATCACATTGTAGTGGTTGTGAAATGAAAACATATAGAACTACTTGCATTAACTAGACAAGCCCAGGCCTCACTATGAATTCTCACTGACCAGGACGAGCAGTGGAAATGCACATTAATGTATTAGCTTCGATTCAACTTTATTGCTCAGGTACATGTACTGTACAGAGCCAATGAAATGCAGTTAGCATCTCACCAGACATGCTTAAGTGGCCTATTTATAGTATGGTGAATAAGGTTATGGGTCTATATGTACAGAGGTGAGAGTGAATAATGTACAGAAGTTGCAGTAGGTAGTAATACATAGTATACATATATACAGGGTAGGGTTTAATATATGATCACTTCTGAAATTGAAGCACAGAGTCATTATCTGACAAATCACACCATGTAATAGATAATATTCAACTAGTCCCTTAATTTGGTCATGACATGATTAACTATATATGATGTAGCTGATACATACATATATCCATGATAGGGGAATACAGTGAATCTGCACATAGTGGCCCTTTTACAATACATGATCTTGATGTCATGTTTACACTGCTCAATATGTATCAGTACGTCTACTACATTTGTGCTTTTTATATATCTATATTCATATATCAATATTTCATGAAAATCGACATCAATTTCACAAAACACATTTTTGTTTTGCACTTGCAGAATGACAATAAAGATATTCACATTCATCAAGTACATGTTAAAACTTACATCCTAGGTTGAAATCAATCTTTTACAGCCTACCTGGCTACTGGTTTATCCACCACTGTAATACACTGTAATATCACGTTTGTGTTATCACACCTGTACACAGAACACATTTTATTCTTGAATTAGTCTGATTCACCAACAATTAAACCTGCGTAACTAAACATTGTGTCCCAGCTGTGCTTGAGCTGTGCTAAACATATGCAGTTAAGGTCTATAGTTTCTAGAATCGCTCCTCTGGTAATGTGTGACACAATCAGGTTAAATCCCACCACTAAAATTACTGAATTATTTCAACAGTTTCAAATATATGCTCCAGTAAAAAATGAGATTTCCTTCTTTCTTATTAATGTTTTTTCCCTCACAGCAGTCTTACCTGTCAGTTTCACCGTCTCATATTTTTTCCTACCTCATTTTCACTCCAAGGACGTAGTACTTCCAGTACCTGATGCAATATAGCCTCGTTCCCTAAAGTGCAGCATTCGTCCCTGAAACATCACATAAGAGACTTGGACTCCTTCATTTGACTCTCACTTCATTGAATGCAGTTAACTAATTTAGCATGGCTTAAAAAAAAAAGGTATATATTCAGTACATATAGTAAATCTGTATATAATATGGAAATTAATTTTGGTCATATTTTAGACAGACACTTTGGTGCACCGCTCCTGAACATATATATATATATAATATATAGATATATATATATATATAATATATATATATATATATATATATATATACATACATACATACATACATACACGCACACACAAACAAATATGCTCTCTCAAATGAATGTTCACATAGGAACTGCTAATAATATGCTCATAAAATCATACCCACTTGACGAATGAGTCTGTCAGATATGGAAATACAGAAAGCATATTGAAAAGCCTGCCCAGTAACAGAGTTTAGTAAGATAATATCATTAAATGTCTGCAGGTGCAATGGAAAAGTAATCATGGAAGAAATCAAAACAGCAGGGGGGGGGAGATCATCTCTCACTGCAGACATTAAAGACTTTTCCAGCTTTAGTAAATAGATAGTTTAAGATCAGTTCAGTTTCTCCAACATGGAGCTTCATGATCAGTATTGGGTGTGTTTGCATTAATCTATACAAATGCATTTTTCAGCATGTTTTTTTAAAGGATTATTTCAAGGTTTAATAATTCCTGTATGACAGTGACATCTAGTGGGCAGTCGAGGAAATGTTAAATGATTGTTGTAAACTTTTTTTGGATTTAAATGACAGTATATCAGTAAAGCCAGATATGTTTAAATTACAATGTTGTCTTTTACCAGATTCATTCATTCATTCATTCATCTTCTACCGTTATATCCGATCTTCCCTCGGGTCACGTGGAGTCTGTGCCTATCTCAGGCGTCTATGGGCATTAAGGCAGGATACAGTAGAATGCCAACCCATCACAGGGCACACACACACACACACAAGGGACAATTTTTCCAAGGTGCCAATCAACCTTCCGTGCGTGTTTTTGGACCGGGGGGAAACCGGAAAACCCGGAGAAACAAACCCATGAGGCACGGGGAGAACATGCAAACTCCACACACATATGGCCGAGCCGGGAATCGAACCCGGATCCTGGAGGTGTGAGGCGAACATTCCAACCACTAAGCCACCGTGCCCCTCGTTTACCAGATTAATAAACAAATTACATTTTAATTAAAAACAAAAATACGGCCTACTCATAAAATCAGTTAAATATTTTAGTCTTCCTGTTATACGACAAGATGAATTATTTACCGTTATTCTAGCCGTGATATTACAATGTAATTAAATAAATTGCCAATAAAATATGCCTTTGAAACACATTTTCTTTACTTTTCTCCCTATAACAATATATAAAAGCAATAATGGTTGCATGATATTATGAGAAAACATCATTCATTATCCTCAATATTATTCAGATTAATGCACGTATGTTTCAATGTAATCACTGACCTGCATGTTAACGTGCATGAAGACTCAGTAATAAACATTAATGGTTTGGAAATGTGATTTCCTTGAGGTTGTTTAGGATGAAATACAGCATCGTTTCTGGCAATAAAGGTGAATGCATGACACATTTGCCTACTTAACTCCTCCACTTTACCTCCACGTTGATTGTACTGTAGCAGTAGGAAAGCAATTCTTAAAGTGAAAAGCACTTGTTAAACCACATTACTTGTCCCCTCCCAGGTGTTGCTTCACGATGGTAAACCTGTATTTCCTGTCCCAGTTACGACACCAGGATTTCTCTGATACTGTCAGTTGTTAGTGTGTTTGACATCGTGTAGACAACCATGGAGGAGACAACAGAGGAGGACCTGGAGTCTCTGATTGAAGGCTTGGATTTCATCCCTGGACATTTCCACCTGCTGCTCAACCTAAACATTGAGGCAAGCGGGATAGCCGCACTCCGAGTCCGTGACACGCAGATGAAGCGTGAGAACCTGCGGGCTGAGCTGGAGGCTGAGACGGGGAGACTGCAGTATGCCATTAGAAACATGCTTGGCATGCTTGCTTACCATCTTGATGAGCTGGAAGAAGCCGAGGAGGTTTTCCGTGGCATCTGCCAGGAGGATCCAGGGAACCTCAATGCCTGGGCTAACCTCGCCCAGGTGTATGAGCGGTTCGAGCGGGATGGTGAGGAGAGTGAGTGTTTGGAACGGGTGAAAACATTAATGGATCTGGAGGACGATGAGATCCTAAGTGAGGGTAGGATCAGGGCAGCAAGGTGTCTGACGGAGCAGGCTTTCGCTCATCTCCATGATGTAGAGCTGGAGAGAGAGGAAGATCTGCGGGAAAGACTGACCGCCGCACTTACCTTGTATAACAGAGCTCTTCGTTACGGAGGGGAACTGGTAAGACGTTTGTCTTTCACCTACACACACACACACACACACACACACACACACACACACACACACACACACATATATATATAATTAAAAGAGCATGTGTGTAAAATAGTATGTGTATACACCACACACACGCACACACACACACCACACACACACACACACACACACACACACACACACACACACACACACACACACACACACACACATATAATTAAAAGAGCATGTGTGTAAAATAGTAGGTGTGTACACAAACCACAGACACACACACACACACACACAAACACACCACATACATATATATATATATATATATATATATATATATATATATATATATATATATATATATATATATACACACACATGCAAACACAGACATATAAGTAAAATAGTATTTGTGTAAAATAGTATGTGAGTATATATACAGTATATATTATATATATATATATATATATATATATATATACATATACACACATAATATATGTATGTGTATATATATATATATATGTGTGTATATGTGTGTATATTATATATATATATATATATATAGTATTATATATAATATATATACTGTAATATTGTAATATGTATACAGAAATTCACACATTAACTGTATATTGATTTTCATAGTTACCTCAAGAAGAGAAGTGGAGCTGGTATTTCAACATGGCAACAATTCACATAAAGTATGTCTTCTAATGTAACCATTTTGAACTCAAATGTTAGGAAATGTTGTGTGCTTTAATCATTACAGATTGAAACAAATTCCCCCAGACAGTAAATACTTTTTGTCTTATAGATTCTTTAGTATTGTCAACGATTCAAAGGATTATGAGTACACCAGACTTGCACACTTCAATAAAGGTCTGACATTGCTAACAGAGACTCTTAAATCAGACACGATACACCTCAAAGGTAAACACACATGCATTATTATCACGCTCATCAAGAATAGATTTAACATTTACTTTGGCTGTTTACTTTTACTGCTTATTTGCTGTTGGTTGGAGCGTCTGTTTGCCCCAATAGCTTATTATTCTTTTCTTTTTTACAGTAAAGGCCATTTACAAGTCACTGTGAATTATGTGGGAGGTTGATGTGCCTATTATTATGAACCCGATGTGTCCCAGATCTGCCTGTCTACTTTCTAATGTCATGATTGCCACGTTTAAATGCTGACTCGGCTGTCTCTGTTCCTAGCACTTGCCTGGTGTTATATCGGTCTCATGCTCGAGAGGAAAGACGAGTTCTCCACGGTCCCGATGTCAGTTCATGACTGTGGCTTGTCTGGGTCTGAGCCACTGTCTTGCTATGGATCGGTACAGTATGTTCATTCAAACGTATGCAGATGTTTAGATAGTTAACTGTAGATAGTTGTTAAAGTGTTGAGTGACATGAATCAGGTAATTTCCTGGTTTACCTGATTCATGGATTTTGTCCTAACTTTAATGAGTTATATGATATGTATGACACACATTCTTAAAATACAACCCACTAGAGAGGAAATGGGATTTCTCGTGTTTATAATTTGTAGCTATCTATACATGGCAATTTTTTTAGCACGGAATTTAATTTAAACTCTATATGTTTTAACAAGTACGGAGCCTTCTTTAGGCAAGAAGTGACTTGTGACATGTACTATTAGTTTCGTATTTTGTCTTTGATGTGCATTAAAGGAATTATTTAGTGTTTGTATTTACATAATCCTATCTCGGTTGTACAGATAGAAAAGGTGTGATTTCTACCATACTGAAGTATTATTACTTTAAGGGCGTTCTGAGAGTAAATTTGTACAAAGTTTAAATACTAAAGCAAATAAAAACGATGAAACATGAGAGAAATTTACTTTTGGACCCAAACGTACAATAATTCAATAATTACAATAATACTGTTTCTGAATGTGAACTCTTTTTATACTTAATTGTGTTTCTTATAATTATTTGAATATATAAATCAAATGTCTGCTTTGTTATGTACTTATCAGGAATTATGACTCTGTAAGAAATCTGTATGAAATCATCTTCCTTGTTTGTGTTTACAGGGAATTAAATTGGCCACAGATGACGCAATCACACTGAATCGGTTAGCCAATGTGTTTTTCTTGTCGGGTAAAAACGAGATGTCGATGGGTGTCTGTAACATGTCCCTGAATGTTCTTCCGGATGCAGAGCTAAACTGGAAAGCATATTGCAATCGAGCTAAGGTATATAAAGCGTATAACTCAATACAGTGCTAGTTTATTTTTAATGCTAGTTTATTTTTAAGACGTTTGCGATCAAATATTACCAAATATTACCAAATAGTTATTTACTTTAAGTCTATCTGTTTAAGTATTAGTCTGTGCTTTCATTACAATACTGAATACAATCTTTTTATTGTGTCATATAAGCATTATAAAGCTCAAGGCCTAAAGATCTAAAGTGTCTAAAAAGATCTAAATTTTATATATTTGACATTTATATCTGCCTGTATAGTAAATAAGAGTGTATGCTATGCATTAGCCATCTCAGAGTAAGCACTAGGTAAGAAGCAGGTAATTGTAGGTCGTCTATCAATTACATACAATTATGTGTCAATTTCATTATAAACCAAACCATTTGATGTTTTTTTTTTCCCTAAACATTTTGCATGTCTATGAAATATACATATGTAAAAATAATTCAAGTAACAGGTGCACGGTGGTTTAGCGGTTAGCACGTTCGCCTCGTGCTGCCAGGGTCCGGGTTCGATTCCCGTCTCAGCCATGTGTGTGTGAAGTTTGCATGTTCTCCCCGTGCCTCAGGGTTTTTTTCTCCGGGTTCTCCAGTTTCCTCCCCCGGTCCAAAAACATGCACGTTAGGTTGATTGGCCCCTTGGAAAATTGTCCCTAGTGTTTGAATGTGTGTTTGTGTATACCCTGCGATGGGTTGGCATTCCCCAGGGTGTATCCTGCCTTAATGCCCATAGACGCCTGAGATAGGCACAGACTCCCCGTGACCCGAGGGAAGATCGGATAAAGCGGTAGAAGATGAATGAATGAATGAATTCAAGTAACAATTGTTTTCCATTCTTTCCTCAGCTTAAACTCACAAACTATGTCAAGGCCTTAGACCAGGCAAAGCTGGGACTGAGTGGGATTC
>JACRUU010000016.1:13793676-13866176 GCA_030449085.1 Kryptopterus vitreolus
CCACTGACATTACCGATATACTCCAATTTGATATAAATACAGGCATGCGTTATTGTTACAGATCGTCCTTGTTATTTACCCCTGATGATGGCTTTTATATGTCCTGGTTTCAGTTTCCGTGCAGACGTTGCATCGTTCAAAGCAGATCGCATATTTCCTATAAAATAAAAAATCTATAAAATCCATGCATGGCATAAATGTATGCTATTATCGCTGTATACTTGGTAATAACTCTCTTTAACAGCGAAATATTTTTTCCTGGCTCAGTACAATGCTAACTTTGCAATTTAAAAATCAAGGCAGGAAAACTAAATGGATATACAGACACGTGGTTAAGTGGATGCAGTAAAGGTACTTTTTTTTTTTCCATTAATAAGCGCCCTGGAGAAAACTCACTGAATTCTTTAACGAGGATCCAAATGATATGAATCAAATGAATCATTTCATGTGGTTCAGTTACCAGATCCGAACCCAACTGAACCATAATTGCACACCATCTATCAAAAGATGCATTCGTTCGATTCATCGAATTCATTCAAAATACATGTAAAAGCACACCAAAGCTGTTCTGGTGGACTGTAATGCCGTTTATTTAGGCCTTTGCTTGAATCTGGTCTGTATCTCATTCTAGTTTACTAGGTTCACACCCTGGTATTGTCAAGCTGAAAGGGAACCCCTTGAGCAAAACCCTTACCCATCAGGGAGCGCTATAGGGCCGTGTATCATGGCTGACTCCGGGGTATGTGAAGAAAGCTTTCCCTATGCTGTATTTTTTCTTTACTCTAGTAGCACAAAAACAACCCCTCTAGAATTAAGTGAGATATCCTTACCTAGATGGAAATGAGCTGCAGCACGATTTGTATATAGGACAGCGTTTAGGTCGGGGTCCGAAATGTTTTTTTTCAGGCCAGCCGTGTAGGACACTATAGCTTTCGGATAGTTCTTCTCCTTAAAGTAGTCATTTCCTTCATCCTTTAGACTCCTTGCCTGCTCTGTAGGGAAGGAAATAGAGGTCGTATTAGAAAACTAAAGCAATTATACACACACACACACACACATATATATATATATAATATATATATATATATATATATATATATATATATATATATATATATCTATATCAAAGATATATCTATCTACCATAATATACTATCTCATCTTCTACCGACTCCTATCTACCGCTTTATCCGATCTTCCCTTGGGTCACGGGGAGCCTGTGCCTATCCTAGGCGTCTATGGGCATTAAGGCAGGATACACCCTGGATCTAATGCCAACCCATCCATCACAGGACACACACAAATTTCACACACTAGGGACAATTTTCCAAGGTGCCAATCAACCAATTTTTGGACCGGGGAGGAAACCGGAGAACCCCAGAGAAAAACCCCCTGAGGCATGGGGAGAAACATGCAAACTCCACACACACAAACTCCACATACACATATGGCCCGAGACGGGAATCGAACCCGGACCCTGGCGGTGTGAGGCGAACTTGCTAACCACTAAGCCACCGTGCCCCTATATATATATATACACACACACACACACACACACACATACATATACATATATATATATATATACACACATAGTACAATAAACATTTCTGACAGGCTGAGAAACTTAAATGTGTCAAGTCCAGGGGTTCGAGGGTGTTTATTTATCACATACATGTGATATATAAGTATATGGGGGGAGGTGGGGGGGGGGGGGGGGGTTGTGATGTAGAAAACAACAGTGATTTAAGTGTAGTATTGTTTTAAAAGTCCTTTAGTTTAAGAAAACGGGAGGTTTTTGGATCCTGGGTCTATAGTGAGGACCAAATCATACCTTCAGGTGGTCGGTCATCATCATGTATAATGGACTGGAGGCAGGCGAGATCAGGGTGTTTAACGGGGTCGAAGTCCTCAGGTGCAGACTTCATGAACATCGGGACTTTGTCAAATTCCTGGGATGAAACATAATCACAGTTTTAACCAGTGTGACTAAAAGGCACTGCTATACTTACTAAACCCTGCACTAATAACTAATAATAACTGTTATGAAAGAGATGTTTACTAACAGAAGACGTGTTTACTTTATATATATATCAGTAAAACAGCTGTCCGTTTGTTTATTTTTATTTACCTCCTCCCAGTTGTTTTCATTGAACGCATTTTTGTATTTCTGCGTCTTAAATTTCTCCATAAACTCGTCCATGCCGTCATCGCTTTCTTCTCCGCGGGATTGTGAAGCCATTTTTTCTCTCTCTGAGTGTTTTTATTTATTTAGAAAACCCTTAAACCGATTTAACAAATCAAATCAAATCAAATCCAGGATATTTAGTAAATACACGTGGGTACCGCTAGTTCCGGGAGTTGACGTCACCCCACAAAACGTCAATGTAACGCGGTGCTTAAGGATATTTAGGAATTTAAAAGTGATGTGCTGCGCCACCGTGTGGTCTGGAGAATATTAAAAGGCACTGTACTTGCCAATGCATCAGCTTCGACCAATTTTTTCCTCAACACAACTGGGAAAATAGAAACACGCTTTTTCATTCATTCATTCATTCATTCATCTTCTACCGCTTTATCCGATCTTCCCTCGCGTCACGGGGAGTCTGTGCCTATCTCAGGCGTCTATGGGCATTAAGGCAGGATACACCCTGGATGGAATGCCAACCTATCGCAGGACAAACACACACACACACACACACATTCATACACTAGGGACAATTTTCCAAGGTGCCAATCAACCTACCGTGCATGTTTTTGGACCGGGAGGAAACCGGAGAACCCGGAGAAAAACCTCCTGAGGCACGGGGAGAACATGCAAACTCCACACACACATGGCCGAGACGGGAATCGAACCCGGACCCTGGCGGTGTGAGGCAAATGTGCTAACCACTAAGCCACCGTGCCCCCCCCCCCCTCACGCTTTATCATACATGATCAAATTATTTCCCATGTGTCACATTGACATCTGAACACATTGAAAACACATGTATTCAATAACAAAGTTATTGAAGGACAGAAACATATTTTCACAACAAACGTAAATACAAAAGAAAAAAGTGCCGTCATACAGCTTCACAAATTCACTGAGCAAAATTGTAACCTATTAGAAAAAAAAAAAGACAGGATCATGAAAGAGAAGAATAAGCAAGAAAAAAAAATCATATTACAGATTCTTTTTATTATTATTTCAGATATAGTTCCCAAATTTATTTTGCGAATGTTAAACAATACAGATTATAAAGTCCAAAACAGATTTGTTGTATTTTTTTAGCGTGCCTGTGTGTAAAGCGTGGAAAACATGAAATTGCACGTCAGATTGTCTCGACTCCAGTCAATAAGTGCACCAAGGCATCTTTACTGAGGAACATGGTCTCCCCGCTACTCTGACACACCACCTCAAATACAGGCTGCTCCTCCACGGCTTTGTGCCCAACCACCACTACATAGGGGTAACCCAGCATGTTCGCGTCTTTGAGACGCTTGCCAATGGTCAGGTGGGTTCTGTCATCCAAAACGACCTCTCCTTTTAGATTCGGCAGACTGGTTCCTAGGTTTTGCGCCAGCTCTTGTGCCAGGTGGATGGCCTCCCCGGCTTTGCTCCCCTTTTTAGGCGGCAGGATGCACACTTGATAAGGCGCGAGTAACCCTGGCCAGCGAATAAACTCCTCAGACGAGAGCACCTCGATGGACGCGGCAAGGATGCGGTTAACACCGAGGCCAAAGCAGCCCATCTCTGTCACCGAGGGCTTGTTCTGGGCATTGACGAACGAGGCATTAAACGCTTTGGAATATTTTGTTCCGAGATAGAAGGTATGTCCCAGTTCGATGCCTTTGGACTCACTGAGATGAGTCGTCTGGCACCGAGGGCAGTCGCTCTGACCCGGTTCTAATGTTTCGACGTTAGCCGAGAAGCCGCAATTCCCACACATGAGCAGACGGTCTTCCCCAATATAGGCCGGAAGGTGAAACTCGTGTGAGAGCGTCCCCCCGATGTTGCCAGTAGCAGCCTGGACTTGTACCCAGCGCAGCCCGAGTCGGTTAAACAGACGAGAGTAGGCATGGCACACGGAGCGGTAGGTGTGGAGAGCAGCTTCCTCGCTGATGTCAAATGAATACATGTCTTTCATGTAAAACTCTCGGCCTCGGAGCAATCCGAACTTCGGCTTCTGCTCGTCACGGAATTTCCGCGTGACCTGCAAAAATCAAAACTACATATATAAGCTACAGCGTAAAGGATTTCACAGAAGAAACTCCAGTCTGTGACACATACCTGGTAAAGCAGCAGCGGCAGCTGTTTATAAGACAATGTGCTCTGAGACGCCAGCAGATCTGTGACCGCCTCTTCGTGCGTCGGGCCGAGACAGTACTCAGCATTGTGTCGATCCCGTAGTCGGAACATCTCCTTTCCCATGAGCTCCCAGCGCCCACTCCTCTTCCAGAGCTCCGCTCCACACAGAGCCGGCATGTCCACTTTCTGCCCACCAATGGCCTGCATTTCTTCATCAATCAGCCTCACGAGCTTCTCCATGGAGCGCAGGGCAGCAGGAAGGTAATAGAAACAGCCTGGATTCGAGCTATGAATGAGACCCGCTTGGAGCATCAGCCTTTGGCTGCGGCATGTCATGTCCCCTGTATCCTGTCCCTCACGGAGATTTGAAGGCTGGAAAATCCGTGACACCAGAGGTGTTGGGGGCGCTGGTTTAGAGGAAACACCAGGCGAGCATTGCGAAGCTTGTGGATGACAGTGTTGCGTTCTTCTGCATGCTTTATCGAGTGATCTGGACAGAAGGGGACGTGCTCTGTGGCGACAAAGAAGCATCAGCGATTCCATTTTGAAGAGATTCTGTTTTTAGGAAGAGAAAACAAATCACATGTTATGGACTTGAACTGTTTGTTTCTGACTTTATAATCATTCACTGAGGTTCATGCATGTGTAACTTTGTGTAAAATGTGACAATATCCATGAATAATTGAACCTCTTCTCTCGATATGAGCAAGATCTGTCCCATCTTATACAATCTGTTAAAGAACTTATACATCTTATGGAAACTGAAAATACTTTGACAGCAAATGAGCTGAAATCTGAACATTAAGACAGATTCATACATGAACGTTGTCAAATTTCAAAGAACAAAACGTTAATTTCTATATAACTGGTCAATCACATAAAAAAATTCATTCATTCATCTTCTACCACTTTATCTGATCTTCCCTCGGGTCACGGAGAGCCTGTACCTATCTCAGGCGTCTATGGGCATTAAGGCAGGATACGGGAAACACCCTGGATGGAATGCCAACCCATCACAGGTACACACACACACACTCACACACACACACACTCACATTCACACATTTATACTAGGGACAATTTTCCAAGGTGCCAATCAACCTACCGTGCATGTTTTTGGACCGGGGAGGAAACCGGAGAACCCGGAGAAAAACCCCCTGAGGCACGGGGAGAACATGCAAACTCCACACACACACATGGCCGAGATGGGAATCGAACCCGGACCCTGGCGGTGTGAGGCGAACGTGAGAACCACTAAACCACTGTGCCCCCTTTAAAACTACATTATAATTATTATTATTATTAAAAATAAGAATATTCTCTGAACAGAGTGCAGTTTCTATGTAAAATGACTTTTCTACATTTTAATCATAAACACTGGCCTGTGCTTATATTCTCAAGATACACAAACAGAAAATCCCTTTAACGCTGTTTGTGTTTACACTTCTACTCCTGTCTTACTGTTATGATATCGAATCCCTCTCTCCTGTGTCTGACTCTGTGGCCCTCAGGGTTCCTTCCTCGTGTCGTCTCAGGGTGTTTTTCTTTGCCACTGTGGATTTGCTCATAATGAAAGTTGCATTGGAGGGGCACGGTGGTTTAGTGGTTAGCACGTTCACCTCACACCGCCAGGGCCTGGATTCGATTCCCGTCTCGACCATGTGTGTGTGTGGAGTTTGCATGTTCTCCCCGTGCCTCAAGGAGGTTTTTTTCTCCGGGTTCTCCGGTTTCCTCCCGGTCCAAAAAACATGCACGGTAGGTTGATTGGCACCATTGGAAAATTGTCCCTAGTGTATGAATGTGTGTGTGTGTGTGTGTGTGTGTGTCCTGCGATGGGTTGGCATTCCATCCAGGGTGTATCCTGCCTTTAATGCCCATAGACGCCTGAGATAGGCACAGGACTCCCCGTGACCCGAGGGAAGATCGGATAAAGCGGTAGAAGATGAATGAATGAATGAATGAAAGTTGCATTGTGTTTACATTATTTGGCAATAAACAACAAAGCAGTTATTAATGACAGTGCCCTAAACAATACACACATACAACTTACTGTAAAAAAAACAAAACAAAAACAAACTAAGACTAACAGTGAAAAAACTTACCGTGTATAACAACAAAAACAACAACAACAACAACAACAATATAACAGTTTTCACGTTCTAGTGACGTCCTTTACATTCAGTAAAACATGCCCAGATTTGAACACAGACCCCCAAAGACATGACGGTATGAACGACACGATCCAAACCCAGGCTGTACTCCAAATCTCTCACTACTCCCTTCACAAGTGCACTACATAGGGTATGAACAGGCAGCTTTTACACCCTATGTAGTGTCCTTCTGCGTCTGCGAGGCTTCCGCGCGAAACAAGCGCGAGCTTCGGTTTCTTCTGCGGCGCGTGCGAGTGCTGAGCGTAGCTGCTGCCATCTGCCGGTCACGTAGCGCAAACGTGTGTAAAGAGGCGGAGTCTGTTGCCGTGGTTACGGTAAACAAGCTAGTGCAGAGCGGGACCTTTTTTCCCCCCGACGTGTAATATAGATAAAGACAGGATTTTAAATCCTTCTGTATTGTTATTGATTGGAGAAGGGAATCATGTTCAGCGACACGGGAAAGCAAGCGAGGCCTGGTTACAGACCGAACCCGTAAGTTTGTAAATAAAATCCTTAGAAATACAGATTGATTAAATTAATTAATAAAAGTCCTGATCACTGGGGTAATTATTTATCAATTTATTTGAGGTTCAAGGAACCTTATTTACATTTATGGTATATGACAGAGTGATCAAAATGAAATATATCAAATAAACAAATAAAAGAAAAGCTGCTATGTTTACTCTTGGGGGCACGGTGGCTTAGTGGTTAGCACGTTCGCCTCACACCGCCAGGATCCGGGTTCGATTCCCGTCTCGGCCATGTGTGTGTGTGGAGTTTGCATGTTCTCCCCGTGCCTCAGGGGGTTTTTCTCCGGGTTCTCCGGTTTCCTCCCGGTCCAAAAACATGCACGGTAGGTTGATTGGCACCTTGGAAAATTGTCCCTAGTGTATGAATGTGTGTGTGTGTGTGCCCTGCGATGGGTTGGCATTCCGTCCAGGGTGTATCCTGCCTTAATGCCCATAGACGCCTGAGATAGGCACAGGCTCCCCGTGACCCGAGAAGATCGGATATAGCGGTAGAAGATGAATGAATGAATGAATGAATGAATGTTTACTCTTATTTATGTCAAGTCAAGTAGGCTTTTATTGTCATTTCAACAATATACAGTATACAGTGAAACAAAACGTTACCCCAGGACCAAGGTGCTCTTACAGACAACATAAAAGAAACTATACACACTGTATTAGGGCAAAGTACACATGTGCAAATAAAATAAATAAATAAATAAAAATAATAATAATAATAATAATAATAATAAAAACGGGACACACAAGACAAGACCATAAATGCTATACCGTAGCGCCGACAAATTGTGCAAACAAAAACCAAAAATGGATATTTCCTACACGGTAGAAGACATAACTGGTTGATGGACTGTAAACATTTGTGACCACAGAGGTAGGAGATTGTGCAAATAAGCATTTTATACTTGAGTTCATATATTACATTTATAATATATTAATATTATTTATATTATAAACAGAAAACAAGACTCTGAAATGTATTGGAAAATGAAAAATCTTCAGTACATCTATTCACACCTCTTTTCATACACGACATGCCCAAATGAAATGTCATTGTGTCAAAGTTGTTTGAGCATCTCTGATTTCTGATGCTATTATTTTTTCTAGATCACGCGTGACGAATCAGTCTGGATCCGGGACACAACGTATAAACCAAAGCTTTGCAAACAGAAGGACTAATGTGTCCCTGACCCGAAGGCGACTGTCTTTAAGACGAGACAGTAAAGTTCTTGATAAAGGCCCTCAACCGTACAGAAACATGGTAGGTAAACGGCCGCGACTACAAACCCACTGTGTGTGTGTTCATCTCAAGCTGAGACTCGGGCAAGAACGTTATTGAATATTTGCTCAGGTGTTCGACGAAGCGGGGAACGACGTCACTCCTCAACCGCTGTACCAGCCGGAAATCGGGACCCTACAATCCAAACAAAGCAAAATCTTAATGGGGCATGACACATCAGAAGTAGCCATCGCTGACTTCATGTCCGCAATGCAGCACGCGATGAGTCCGGCCTCAGCAGGACCTTTCACCATGTAATTACACAAAAAACAAATGTTTGTTGTTCTTCTTTGTAGTACATGAGCACTAACAACGTAATAATAATTCTGGACTTTCGATCCTAGGTCTGTTTTGGGGAGCAGTTTAATATCGGGAGTGACCCCGTCTACCATGGAGTCCGAAAATGGCGACATGAAGGGGATTGCTGCGAAACAGGAAACCTTGATCAAACTCTCAGGTTTGCCCACCTCGTTAAATGTGTCCGCTTTGTTATGAGGCTACATAAGTTGAATAAGGCTGGTATTGTAAGGTAAGACTTTCGCCCTGACCTCAACCCCACTGATGATGAACAGAAACCCAAACTGTTCCTCAGAATTCCTCAAAAAAAACAAAAACACACATTGCTCGACATCACCAGCGCTTCCAAATCTACTGGATAGTCTTCCTAAAAGAATTATTTTATACCTGCAAATATGAAATAAGACTTGAATCCCGGCTATATATAGTGTACACTGCAAGGGGGGCACGGGGGTTTAGTGGTTAGCACGTTCGCCTCACACCGCCAGGGTCCGGGACCGATTCCCATCTCGGCCATGTGTGTGTGGAGTTTGCATGTTCTCGCCGTGCCTCAGGAGGTTTTTCTCCGGGTTCTCCGGTTTCCTCCTCCGGTCCAAAAACATGCACGGTAGGTTGATTGGCACCTTGGAAAATTCTCCCTAGTGTGTGAATATGTGTGTGTGTCCTGTGAAGGGTTGGCATTCCATCCAGGGTGTATCCTGCCTTAATGCCCATAGACGCCTGTGATAGACACAGGCTCCCCGTGACCCAAGGGAAGATCAGATAAAGCGGTAGAAGATGTATGAATGAATGAATGAGAAAGGTGGTAGCTCAGTAGTTAATGCATTGGGCTTGGGACCGGAATGTTGCAAGTTCAAATCCCAGCACCACCAAGCTGCCACTTGAACTTGTATTTACAGTATAAAACGCTTAAAACTGGGCTTTTTTTGTCTAGTTAAATGATCTAACACAATTTATTATCGACTACATATTAATGTTTGTTTCAAGAATTCTTACCAAGTCAATTTTGCTTCCATATTAACTAGATTTAAGTGAATGTTGTTTGTTTTTATTTTTTACAAAGGGTATTTTTTACATTTGTTTTCAAATTTATCTAAAACAATAAAAGTAACTCGGACTTCTTTACTGAAGAACTCAAGACCCAGACAGAGGAGCAGAAAGAAGAGCTCATGCTGGACAAACCAGTGGATATTTACCTCAATGACACCGAGGTCATGTGCTTCCTGCATATTCCTGCCATGACCATATCTGTCGACTCCGATGAAGCTGAAGCAGTCAAGTAAAATCTTTCATTGCATTATTTATGATTTACAAAAAAAAAAAAAAACATCCCAAATCATCACTGGCTTTTTTCTTTCCAGAAGTTCGTAAGCGTATCATAATAAGTCTCTGCGTTTTGTGTTTGAAGGAAGAGAAACGCAGAATATAAAGCGCTTTGCAAGGACCGACAGGCGAGTGATAAATATGTAAATCAGGCAATGCAGACTATTAACGCAGCATCGAAATCTAAAGAGGTCCAATGCGATCGCATCATCACGGTGGAAAAAGGTATATTGTTATTTATTATATTTATTATCCTTAACTTATATATACGGGGACACGGTGGCTTAGTGGCTAGCACATTCGCCTCATACCTCCATGGTCGGGGTTCGATTCCTGTCTCGGTCATGTGTGTGTGGAGTTTGCATGTTCTCCCTGTGCAACAGGGGGGTTTTTCTCCGGGTTCTCCGGTTTCCTCCGCGGTCCAAAAACATGCACGGTAGGTTGATTGGCACCTTGGAAAATTGTCCCTAGTGTATGAATGTGTGTGATTGTGTGTGTGTGTGTGTGCCCTTCGATGGGTTGGCATTCCATCCAGGGTGTATCCTGCCTTAATGCCCATAGACGCCTGAGATACTCCAGATTCCCCGTCTGGAGTATCACAGACTCAGACTCCCAGTGACCCGAGATAGGCACAGACTCCCCGTGACCCGAGGGAAGATCCGATAAAGCGGTAGAAGATGAATGAATGAATGAACTTGTGTAAAAATATCATTGTAGTGATATTTGTAAACCTGTAGTGTTAATATATGCACTGTATGTTATTCGTTATGCTGAATGACACTGGACTCTTAAACCCATTACTTATTATTATTATTACATTACTTATTACTTACTTACTCATAAATAAAAAATAAATAAATAAATACACACAATGCTGTTTATTTATATTGAAAAAAAAAACCAACAAAAAATGTGTCATTTCACATATGCCCTTGCTGTTCCTAGAAGATTTACAGACAGAAAGATGCTTAAAGAGTTTTAAAGTGTCTATTACATTTGCGTTTATTAGCCTGCGTTTATCTTTACGTGCAGAGTCTATGGCCAACAACTGGGACACCTATGATATGTTTGTAAGCATCAGTATGGCAGAAGAGTCGGCCGTCACTACAGGTGACCAGGAACCCAGTATACCAGTGATCTCTTCCACCAATCAACTAGGGTCAGACAGTGCCCTCCAGAGAGCCACGTCCATAGTCAGTGCCACCAGTACGAGTAAGTGCACTATTAAATTCCTAAATTTAAGTCTCTTCTTTTTTCGGCTGCACCCATTAGGGGGCGCCACAGCAGGATAACCCTTCTCCATAGCATCCAACTACCTACACGTCTTCCTTGTTTTAGCCTTATAGCTATTTTAATTATGTAAGAAATAACATATGTTGTTCTCTCATACTGTATTAGATGATGTTTTTTATTCACCATATAAGTTCTTGTTTAAGATTTAGAAATAAGCGTATCATTTTGTCGATTTAAATTGCACTCAGCACTTTTTTCACAAGTGTTATTACAGCAAATGAATCAAGGGAGGTGGTAACTCAGTGGCTGCCACTGAGCTGCCACTAGTGGGCCCTTGAGCAAGGCCCTTAACCATCAATTGCTCTGTTGTAAGACACGCCAAATGCCGTAGATGTAATTCTCTGTTTTTCCGCACTCAGTCAGTACTACTAGTTCCCAAATAGACACGGAGACTAAAGGTCAGACGGTGGATGAGTCAGACTTAAAGCAGATCCTAAACTCGGAGCCATTCCGGCAGTCACTGCGGGTGATGGAGAAGATGGTTCTTCTGAACACCTACCAACACAAACTGGCGGCGTACAAAGGTCTACCTATACTACCTGGTACGTAGCAGAGGCTAAATCTTATGGTGACATTATTAGTCGTTAAATACCTCATATTTTTGTATGTTCCTATTTATATGTCGGATCGTATTCTTTTATAGAGCATGCCCATGTTTTTTTTGTTGTTGTTTGTTTTATTTCCCTGTCCAGATCCAGACTGTGCTCCAGGCCTGGCTGTCGAGGAAAGCGTAGATGTTAAGGAAAAGGATACACAAGGCCCAGCTCTGGAGTTCCTCTGGTCTTTTAGCTGTGAGCTTACCAAAAGCTACAGAGTCAGCAGCATGGCCTGGAACAAGACAAATCCAGTAATATACTATCAGTGATGGGGGGGGGGGGGGGGGGGGGGGGGCATAGTTACATGTAACGGCGTTACATAATTTAGTTACAAAATAAAAGTAGCAGTGATGCGTTTTAGTTACTGCCAAAAAAACATGTAATTAAATGAGTTACTTGTCAACAGTTTGATTCGGAAGCAGCTCAATTTCGAAAATATCACCCACTTTGTCCGAGTGCCACCTAGTGGACAATAATTAAAACATAATCAAATGTAATCAGTTATGTTACTTTTATAAAGTAATTGAAAAGTTACATGGGAGACACGGTGGCTTAGTGGTTAGCACGTTCGCCTCACACCGCCTGGATCCGGGTTCGATTCACTACTCGGCCATGTGTGTGTGTAGTTTGAATGTTCTCCCCGTGCCTCAGGGGTTTTTTCTCCGGGTTCTCCGGTTTCCTCCTGGTCCAAAAACATGCACGGTAGGTTGATTGGCACCTTGGAAAATTGTCTCTAGTGTATGAATGTGTGTGTCCTGCGATGGGTTGGCATTCCATCCAGGGTGTTTCCTGCCTTAATGCCCATAGACGCCTGAGATAGGCACAGACTCCCCGTGACCCGAGGGAAGATCCGATATAGCGGTAGAAGATGAATGTATGAAAAGTTACACTACTCATTACATTTTGAATAGGGTGATTTGTAATCTGTAACCTATTCCTTTTCCAAACTAGCCTTCCCAACACTGTATACTATACATTCTATATATTCATTCATATTTCATATCTGTTGTGTTGTTTGATTGTCTTAATCTTGCTTGCTCATTATGTGTCTAAATTAAAGCTAATTAGAATTAACGCTGCTTTGTTTATGCCCATTGTTAAAAGCATTACACTAATAAAATATTTTATGTGAAGAATTAATGATTGTCATGTTATGCTTTAACTTTAGGACATCCTGGCAGTCGGATATGGGCAGTTTGATTTCAAGGATCAGAAATCTGGATTGGTGTGCGTCTGGTCCCTAAAGAATCCCACTGTATGGTTTGATTCACAGTATGATTCAGCATATATATATATATATAAAATGTATTTATTTATTTTTATAGCTATGCCTGTGCTAATAAGTAATTTTTTTGTGTTATGTATCACAGTGGCCTGAGCGGATTTTCAAATGTAAAACCAGTGTGACTTCTTTAGACTTCTCAGTCAGAAGTCCCAATCAGTTAGCAGTGGGCCAATATGACGGCACGATCACTATCTACAATGTGCAAAACACTACGGAAACACTGGTCTGTGACAGCAGGTGAGCACTTTTTAATTGCCAAACACATTCTTGATATATATTTATTTGGGCGCATATTTGTTAGAGTTGTCAAAGTTATTAACTTAACAATAATCCTTGCATTCCCTAAATCCGTATTTACCTTTTTTTCTGTTTGGGAATGCAATGCGCTTCCGTATAACCTAAAAGTATCACCAGTTTATATGGAAAAGCAACCAGAACAGAATTCTTAAAGGAGCCACGTCCCATATTTTACACTTAAAACAACCACTAAACAAATTAACATTGAAATGAACAAGAAATTAATGAATTAGCAAGAAATTAATATTAAAAGAAGGGGCACGGTGGCTTAGTGGTTAGCACGTTCGCCTCACACCGCCAGGATCCGGGTTCGATTCCCGTCTCGGTCATGTGTGTGTGTGGAGTTTGCATGTTCTCCCCGTGCCTCAGGGTGTTTTTCTCCGGGTTCTCCGGTTTCCCCCCGGTCCAAAAACATGCATGGTAGGTTGATTGGCACCTTGGAAAATTGTCCCTAGTGTATGAATGTGTGTGTGAATGTGAGTGTGTGTGCCCTGCGATGGGTTGGCATTCCATCCAGGGTGTATCCTGCCTTAATGCCCATAGACGCCTGAGATAGGCACAGGCTCCCCGTGACCCGATGGAAGATCGGATATAGCGGTAGAAGATGAATGAATGAATGAATGAATATTAAAAGAATTATTTCCAGGGTAAAATAAATATCAATCAATCATTTTATTAAAGGGAGAGATTTTAAGAGATATAATTTAGTTAGTTAAGTCAATTAGAGTATTAGAAGCATGAAAAGTATTCATTCATTCATGGTACATTCAAAATGTGCGATTAATCGCGAGTGAACTCATAGCAATCGTGCGATTCATCGCGATTAAATATTTGAATTAACAGCCCTAATATTAGTATATTAACTGATTTATGATCATTATATTTGCTTATGAGGGGGCAAGGTGGTTTAGTGTTTAGCACGTTCGCCTCACACCGTCAGGGTCCGGGTTCGATTCCAGTCTCGGCCATGTGTGTGTGGAGTTTGCATGTTCTCCCCGTGCCTCAGGGGGTTTTTCTCCGGGTTCTCTGGTTTCCTCCCCGGTCCAAAAACATGCACGGTAGGTAGGTTGATTGGCACCTTGGAAAATTGTCCCTAGTGTATGAATGTGTGTGATTGTGAGTGTGTGTGTGCCCTACGATGGGTTGGCATTCCATCCACTGTGTATCCTGCCTTAATGCCCATAGACTGCCGGAGGGAAGATCGGATAAAGCGGTAGAAGATGAATGAATGAATGAATGAATGAATGAATGAATATATGCTTATGTTCATATCATACCTTGGTGCAGGGACTGTGGCCAAAAACACACGGCTCCAGTATGGCAGGTGAGGTGGGTTGAGCGCGTACGGGGTTCTTCAGATGACGATAAAAAAGAGACGCTCTTCTCGGTGTCTGCTGATGGACGGATCTGCGAATGGTTCTTTCACCAAGGCCTAGAATGCACCGGTAAATTGATTAAAAGCAACAAAGTCATTACTGTAGAGCACGTCTGTGTAGTGGTGGAAACTGGACGGATTTTTTTTTTTTTTTTTTTTTTTTTTTTTATTAAGGTCAACGATAAGTCGATAAAATGACATTCCAGGTCCATTTTCTCATCATTAGACAAGCGTGATCTATGTGACTGAGTTCAAATAACTCTGTTCATGTTGTATAATATCATAGTAAAATGTCAGCTTACTTACGTCTGCTGCGCATCACTGATTTGGACCAGATATGATGAAGCTGAAGAGGCTGAGGAATGAGAAAACAGAACAACAGTGGAAGCAGGAACAGTTGCTCTTTTACTTGGTGGTTGGACTTTGCTTCGATTTTCACCATCAGGTCAGAAAATTCATACATGAACCCAGTTTGGTCTTAAATAAATAGTTCTACATATACCATATAGCTTGTTGACCAGCCAAGACAATTTGTTTTATAGAAAAAAATATATATTTTCTTAAGATTTAATGGACATAGAAGTAATAAGATGTTTTATAGCTGCTAGTTTCACATGACAACATTAATGTTCTTCGGGCTTCACATAAAACTATTCACATAAAATATGTCATGTTTTCTCGGTGTGGCATTACAATCTGTCATGGCAAATTACAACGACGCTACACATATCCCTCTCTGAAACGAGCTAATAAAATAAGCGAACTTCAAATCTGAAATATGTCTTAGGCTGCTTTTAGGTAGATAGAGAAAATTTTTTTTTTAAAATACATATACATATGAATGTTATGTATGTATATTTCATTTATTGACGCTTGTGTCCATGCACCAGGATTCCAACTTGTATTTGGTGGGAACGGAAACGGGACATATTCATAAATGCTCATGTTCCTACAACGAGTTCTTGGAAACCTACACAAACCATTTGGTATGTTTTTTTGTTTGTTTGTTTGTTTTTCTCGGAAACAATGCCACTACAACATGGCTATTCAATTCGATTGTTCATGAAAAGCATCCCAAATGAGGGGACGGGAGAGATTTGGGCTTGCAATATATGTCATGACACAACGGCAACATAAGAGCCCATGTGTAGTATTTTTGCGACACCCGAGTAGGCTTTTTCTACATGTTTATATGTTGCATTTAAATAGCACTACATAGCATCAGTTCATTGTACAATAGCTCGTCTCTTGGGTGGGGTGTGTCTGTACATACATAAAGACAACTCATCAAATATCGTTTCGTACTCAATAGGGTCCCGTGTATAAGGTCAAATGGTCACCATTTTGTCCAGATGTATTCCTCAGCTGTTCTGCAGACTGGACCATTCAGCTCTGGAGTCACGAACACTTTAGTCCAGTGCTGAGCTTCACTTCCATCAAAAAAGCTGTGTACGATATCATGTGGTCACCGCGTTGGGCTACTGTATTTGGCGTGGTCAACTTGGACAGAGTGGAAATCTGGGACCTGGGCGCTAGCATGTAAGTGTCCTTTCACGTCTTTCCATCCATTAGCTATCATTTGTTTTTCATTCCTTATTTCTCTTTCGCAGTCTGAATCCGACTTTAGTGAGCGAGACCGTTCGCGGGGTGAAACCGACCTCGTTGCTATTCGCCATGAACACAGACTGTGTTCTAATAGGGGACAGTGAAGGCGACGTCGGTGTCTACAAGCTGAAGAACTTCACAGTGGGAGAAGGAACGCAGGTATGCTTCAAGTCAAGTCAAGAGGTTATTACAACTATATATAGCTGATGCAGTACACAGTGAAATGAGACAACGTTTCTCCAGAACCTTTGGTGCTCCATAAAACAACATATAACACAACATAGAGCTACAAGGCTCCAAGGACTATAGACTAAGTTGTCCTAGCCACATAAAGTGCATCGTGTGCAACCTGGTGCAGAACAGACTGTATAAAACAACACTAGACAGTGCATAACAACGTAATGCACGTAACACAAAACAAAATAAAACACAACAACAATTGTAAACATTGAAAACTATTTAAAACTGTTCATCCTAAAAGCCACAGCAAGTCTAAAGATTCGGTCCTTCTATCACGGACACATATATATATATATATATATATATATATATATATATATATATATATATATGCAATATGTAGAATATATGGTCATTTCCATATGGTTGTATTTATCCATTTATGGTTGTGCAGTATAGTTTCTAGTTTTCCTACACTGGTGCTTATTTTTGGCAGGTGGACACACTGAAGAACATAGTTAGCACGGCACTGGCCACTGGCAAGCAAGAGTGAGGCCATGTGGATCTGTAACTGCGGTGCTGGAGGTGAATCCGCTTGTTGGAACTGACCTGCTCTGACAGTAATGTAAAGGGCTGAAAAATGAAATTAAATGAAAAAGAACCGCTTGATTTTATGTTTTTTTTTTATTATTACAATGTTAAAATAACATTTCATTGGTTCAGGGTCAATTATGATCTACTTGAATTCACCTACTTATATCGTCTCATTTAAGAAAAGTGAGACACCAGTATAATGTCTTAAATGGTTCAATGTTCTAATGTGTTTGACGTGTTAACCTTTATGCTTCAAATATGAGCAAAGTGAAACAATATAGGGAAAAGAAATATTAAACTTTGAATATTTTTGAGATTTTGGGAATGTAAAGTTAAACTGTAAAGAAAGTAATGAATATGTAATAACTGATGTAAAAGAATTTTTTCATTTTCTGAAATATATTGAGTTGAATTTATTCACCGAATTTCAATAAACCTTTGAAAGTCAAATCTGGCACACAAAATTATAATATTTTTTTTCCTGCTTCATGATTCTTTTTGGAAAAATAATTAACATAAAACTATTCTCTCTCTCTCTCTCTCTCTCTCTCTCTCTCTCTCTCTATATATATATATATATATATATATATATATATATATATATATATATATATATATATATATATATAAGATATAAGCTATAAAAACGGTAATTTAATGCATTCCTGAATGCTGCACATAAAAAAAATAAAAAAACAATAAATAATAATAATAATATAAGTATAAAATAATACAGTAATATATACAGTAAGACGACACTCGGGAGATGTACGCGCTTGGTGGAATCGTTCCCTATGCTCTGCGTTTTTTTTTTTTATCCGAACAAATATTACTTTGTGGACAGGTTTGTTTGTATTGGTGAAAGTTTATAACGTGTTTGTTCACAGGGTGGGGAGTGTCTGTATATTAAATATAAGATTAAAAAATAATTTACTATGTGAGCTGAATGAGCTACAGAATGTAAGAAACTAGTTGGTGTGTAAAGCTAATAAAACCAACAATTATGATAAATAAAACAACAATACTGAAATTCTAGAGCTTTATCCTGCAGAAGCTACAAACAGGCAATAGAATGGAAATAAGATTGATATTTGATTTGATCAGAACAGTGCTCTGCTTAATTAAATCTGATAAATGTGCTAATTCCGTCTAAATCTAATTACTGAATAAGAAAAAAACATTACAATTAAAAGACAACGCATTAACATGTGATGAGTTTGACAGTAACATAGTAAAAGTTAATGGAGAGGGAAGGAACAGAGTGATTACCAGATCCTATCGACAGATAACAAGCCACCAGTGTCATCAACACCCCATCAAATCTGCAAATGGCCGTCATCATGGGAGATTCTGCAAGCCAGGGTTCATTTGAGAGTTCAATATTCTGAATCTTTTAGTGCAAATCAAACAGTTTAGTGCTGAGCAAACACAATGGAAAGCATCATCATAGCAACTCTTCTGGGAGATGTCGTCTTTAGTGGGCCTTTCATTGTATATGGCATATGGTGTAGCCCCATGTGTATTCATTGTAGACCATTACATGGAAAAGTCCGTCTGTCTGTCTATCTATCTATCTATCTATCTATCTCTATCTATCTATCTATCTATCTATCTATCTATCTATCTATCTATCTATCTATCTATCTATCTATCTATCTATCTATCTATCTATCTCTATCTATCTCTATATATCTATCATATATATATATATATATATATGTATAACATATGTATAACATTACATATGTGTATATATATATATATATATATATACATATATCTATATATATATATCTATCTAGATATGTATCTATATATATATATATATATCTATATATATATATATATATATATATATATATATATATATACCTCATTACTCTACACAACACATATTGTATATGTATATGTATACATTTAGCATTGTTCTATTAAGACAGTAATGTCAAATTGAGTTTTTTTTAGGGGGTATCTGCTTTCCTATATTTTTTAATATTGTCCTGTGCATGATGATATGATCATTTATATCTATACCTCAGCCCTATGGGGTACTTATTAACCTTCTCAAGGGAGACGTCGCTCTGACAATAAATCCATTATGTTCCATATTCGAGTGATCGTGATCATTTCCACTTTTTATTTGGGGCCCGGCTGGTTTTTGAGAACATAATATACCAACCAGATTATGTGATATTGTATGTTTTGCAGGAGGGGAGATCTGTTGCTTCGAGGTATGACTCGATTAGTTTTGCATTATGAGGGATATCACTGCAATGAAACCATTATAGTGGAGCAGTCAGGAGACAAGGTGCTTTCCCGAAAGGGACGTAATTGGATTCTAGATTGAGGCAGTAAAGCACTTATCTACCTGTCGAAAATGCCATTTTTTTTTTTTTTTTTTTTGCTTTTAAAGATAACGGACAGTAAAATACACGTTTCCTTGAGAGGTGACTCTGTGAACAGGGTGGAGTTTGAAGGGGAGGGCGACGCAATGAAACAGCCCTGGAGGATGGAGATCGCCACTGTATAAAAAGAGCACGAGATACAGACCGTTACACAGACCACCGTCCAGCCTTAAAGTTAGTAAATAAATAGAGAACAAACAGGGAAAGAAGAACGGAACCTGTAGAAGCCATAATGAAAGTAAGTTCTCGGTTGCCTCTGGTGCCCTTGTTGCTGCTGTGGGCCGTCTGCAGCGTGGTGCAGGTGCAGGCAGAGATCAAGACAGTCAAGCTCTGTGGCCGTGAGTTCATCCGGGCCGTGGTGTATACCTGCGGAGGCTCCAGGTGGAGGAGGCTGCTTACACCACAAAATGAAGGTAAGTCAAAGCATCTTTCGATTGCTGTCTGATATAATAATAATAATAATAATAATAATAATACTGTAATGATATATTCACTCAGATCCTTGATTTATAAAAGTATCACAGACAGATAATGTTATTTAAAAAAACAACACATTTTGCAACAAAGCTTCAGAATAAATAGTGGAATTATAAATCATTGCATTATATAGATGTAAGCCACAAAAGTTATGAACATATTATAAATAAGAAAGCAGAACTTACAATCAAGACATGATCCAAGTAAACAATTTGTTGTTGTGTTGGCATGGCAAACTTCAGATCCTAGTGCCTGAACGATTGAGCCCAAAATAGACAAATGTATTACACTGGTTTGCTCTTTTAATTCATATAACCTGTAGCATCTTGTTCTTTTAAAAATATTAGACACTCTTGTTTTTGAATTGATTTGTTAATGATCCACCAACAGCATACAATTAGCTGCAATTAAATGTCCTAATTTAGTGTCCAGGTTCTCCATCTAAAGCCCGGGTTTGGGAATGAGCCGACCCGATATCAGCACCAGAACGCAGGCCTGATTTGTTCCGCAATGTAATTACAATTAGCAATGCTAACATGCTTTCCTAATAGATACATGAGGCTGTGTAACTGGATTTTCTCTGCTGTGTAATTACATAATGCAACTGGGCATCTCTGGAGTCTGGGCCTTAGGAAAATAACTTTGCTCTGACCCCGCGTAATAACGTCTGTCTGTCGGTTATCGCTTCTTGTTTGTGTCTATGTTGGGGCCATTCTGCTCATTTAAACCCAATTCTATTACAACGGCCTTCCTTTAGACTGCTTTGACACTTCGAGTGTTACATTCTTATTGAAAATGTGAAACTGAAAAGTGTGTGTGTGTGTGTGTGTTGTAGCGTTTTCGCTTGCGGACCAGAGCAGTGAGGAGCTGAGTGAGAACACACGGTCTGATCTGTCAACACGAGACCTGAACCCCATGATAACCAGCGTATGCTGTCAGGTGGGCTGCCGGAAGAGCGATCTCTCGCTCTTGTGCTGAGGACCAGACACACTCTCTTCACAACTCCGTAGTGTGTGTATGAGGGAGAAAGAGGGTGCAAGATCTTCCGGGTATTATACTATATCATAGTATCGGACATAATTGGTGAATCAGTAAACACGGCCGTGCAGTACGGCACGCAAACAAACCTGATGTGTCTCGCACTCTGTGCTCAATATAATACAAGTGCTTGTTTTGTAGAGGTAATACAAAATATGTTTTATGTTCAAGAAACAAACGTTTGATTGTAATGTATATTTTTGGCATTTATTCGGTCTAATAAATGTTACAGCATAATGAGTCGTGTGTGTCTACTTAGCTTTCTTTGGTTTATATATTACGAATTGAGAACTGGATTCACTCATGTCCTCGTATGAACAATAGGCGCGTTTCCATTACAAATTTGCGCACAACTTTGGCGATATTTCCGAAATGTCGATAAAAAACTGTAGCGAAAATCCTTACGCGACGTCGCTCAAAAAAAAAAAAACGGGCAGGCTTACTTATATCGCAGTTAATTGCACGTATATCATTCATTCATTCATCTTCTGCTGCTTTATCCAATATTCTCCAGGGTCACGGTGAGCTCAGGCATTGAGATATGGCATCATAGTTCACTATGGGCAATAAGGCAGGATACACCCTGGATGGAATACCAACCCATCGCAGGGCACACACACACACATTCACACACACATCCATACACTAGGGACAATTTTCCAAGGTGCCAATCAACCTACCGTGCATGTTTTTGGACCGGGAGGAAACCGGAGAACCAGGAGAAAAACCCCCTGAGGCACGGGGAAAACATGCAAACTCCACACACACATGGCCGAGACGGAAATCGAACCCGGACCCTGACGGTGTGAGGCGAACGTGATAACCACTAAGACAACGTACCCCCCACGTATATAATGTGACCTGGAAATGCGGAAAAACTGTTTCCATTACAGTTTTGCGAATGATTGTTTTTCGCATCGTCTCAAAAAAACACCTCATGCGAGCGTAAAAACGTTTTTGCGACACGTGCGAATTTGACGCGTTTCCATTACTTTTCGCGCATTTTGAAGGCTAATGGAAGCACACCTGTTATTTCCGAAGTATGTACCTTTTCAAAACGTCGACAGGAAATGAATAAGAATTAAACAAAGAGTGCCAATAGGTGCGTTTCCATTGCACGTCAAAATGCGCAAAATTAAATAGCGAATTGAAAATATGTCTAATGACAAATTCGCAAAAACTCACGTGTCGCAAAAAGGTTTTTCCGCTCGAATTAGGTGGTTTTGTGAGACGATGCGAAAAAGTAAAAATACGCAAAACTGTAATGGAGTTTTTTTCATATTTCTAGATCACATGATATTGGCTGCGATATAAGTAAGCAAAAGGTTTTACGCACATTTGAAATGGAAACGTACATATTTCTGCTGACCTTCAAACAGTCGAGAAGTTTGTTATTAACTCGTTATTGACACTTGTTATTTTACTTTTAAATTGAAATAATGTAAATTAAATACATTTTTGTCATTTTTTAATTAGTACAGTTCGCTTCAGAAGGAGTAGCGGGATGACCACGAATAGGCAAAGATTCGACGATTAGTGTTACAGATGAATCCTCGCTGAGGCTTTATAAAAACGTGGATCATACCATTTTGCATATAGGGGCGGGGGTGCGATGGGCTGGCTCAATGTCTGATTTCACATAGTACGTCCGGTTTTTCTCCAAACAAATTCTTAATCGAGCTTATTACAATAACTTTGACAATACTGAAAATATAAACGTGTAAAGAAAGAATGTTATTTTAAAATAAATATTATAACGTGAGTGGATTAATCCAACAGGTGCATTTTTTTTTCAGTGCATTGACGTGTACTAAGAGCACGCTCGACACTCTCACACGGGCACGCATGCGCATGATTCGACTATTAGTCGACTACTCTATAGGCAAGACTCGACCAATCAGATTCAACTAAAAAGTTGTTACGCAAAATGAAGGTTTATAAATAAATTTAAAAAATGTCTTTCCTTCTTGATTTTTACCCCTTCTAATTATATGACTAATGTTATGTGAGGACAATAAGTTCTTGTGTTAGTGTTGATGTTGAGTTGTGTATGTTTCCCTATGTGAATTTCATACATGGTTATATAAAACATACTTGCAGATGAATTCTGAATTAGTCCCTAGGTGTGAATGAGTGTGCATAAGGAGCCACGTTATACAGGGTGTATATGATGAATGAACGTGTCTGAATAATAATTACTATCATTATACATCTCAGGAAAAGGAGAGAAGGAAACAAAAAAAAGTCATACATCCACTCTGCTTACATCTTTTTTATTGGTTTGGAAAGAGCAAAGAATCTTGGGTTCATTGTTAACACCGTCTGTACAAACACAGCTTGCACGTGTTGCTGGCAAGAAAACTCTAGAATGATCAAAAATAAAACGCAAGACGGTCAAACATGCTCACAACCTCGTTAACACTCACATACACGCTCACACACTACACACCCACCAATTACAGTACCTGACTGACATACAAAACACAGCTTCCTGGTTCTCGAGCACAGCCTCCTGGATAACACTTTCGGGTTTCGGATTGGGGAGAGAAACTCGGCCGCCTGCACGCAGTCGTCCCCAAAATGTGTTCAATTTAATGCGGAATGTTGTGTTAATGTTAAAGGCCAGTGCACTGATTTTCCACAATGTACAGCAGGTATGAAAGCGGGGCAGGAAAGTGAAAGAGGCGGGGGGGCTTTCTAGAAGCACCAGCGTTTTCTCTACAGCAGAAACTTCGTGTGACCGAAGACTGTTTTTGTTCTTCAACAGACATCAGAGCATGTGGGGAAACTCAATCGTAGCGTCAGTGGTATTTTGTTCCACAAGAAACCATTTCTTATGACTTTATTAATAATTTGACATTTAAAAAATATGCAGCTTATTCTCTCTCTCTCTCTCTCTCTCTCTCTCTTTCTTTCTCTCTCTCGGGGATAGTTTTAAAACACAAAGACAAAAAGAAAGAAGCATTTTTTTTTTTCGTTTTTTTTTTGGTCATCCTAACCACTCGCCAAACCTCATCCTTACCATCTCACAGAGACATTATGATGCACAAATAAATCCATGAACTCAAGCTGCACATGTTCGACAAGGGTTCATGCTCGTGACGCGAAAGAAAACGCACAGGGAGATGAGGACACGACAGCATGACGGCGTGAACGGTAAAAGCGACTCGACTGTTCGAAGGAAAAAAACAAAAAAACAATTCATGTGTCAACTAATAGTGCAGATATACATAACACTGCTTTCATAAAGTATGATCCACTCGTACAGATACAGTATTCAGCCATTTTTACCCCTCTCCACCCATATACATACAGCTCGGGTTTTTTTTCTCGGTTTGCACTTGAGTTTAAAAAAATTATATCTGAAATAAATGTAAAAATTATACCTCCGCATTATACTGTACACAGGTTACCCAACTACACAGATAACAAAAAAAAAAAAAATCAAAATATTTATAACTTTAAGGATCCTAAACTGTGATACCATTCAAAGTTTATACATATACAGTCACGGATTTTTTTTCTTCTTTTTTGTACAACAAATGATCAGGAATAAATAAAAATATAGTGATCAGAAGTCTAACACTGCTGTCTTAGGAACAACAGAAAGGCTATTCACCAGTATGAGGAAAAAACACCAAACGCCCTTCGAGATATATATTATCCATTTAAAATTACATTTTAAACAGCTCTTGTTTTTTTTTCTTTGCAGTTGAAAGAAATCCTTTTTTTGTCTTGTTCATTTTTTTTTTTTTTTTTTTTTTAATATCGTTAACTTTTAAATACAATCGCAAGCAAGACATAGTTTTAGCTGTGGCTGCCCAAACAAGAACCGGGGATAAGGGGGTTACGTGCCAAAAACTCTTTTCTTTCCTTTGTCTGATTGAACCTTTGGACCTGAACGAGTAATAAAGTAGTAGTATCTAAAACCATCTGCCTTCCAACTCCAGTAAGACGAATGCGGCCGAATCCCTGTTCGGTCTGCAGGGTTCGGGATGGAAACCCGCCCCCCCCCGGCCGGTGGTTCTCCGAGACGCACAGTCTTACTGGAGCTTTTAACACTTACAGCGCGTTTAGAGAGATGTTACGTATTCGGGCAGCCACAGCCGACGAGTTGGACGATTAGACGTTAGACAGACGAGAGGCTAGTCTTAGGAGAAACCCATGCTGTCTAACAGCAGCGATACAGTTCGGAAATGTTTTACAGGTTTTACAAATACGAGAAGTACACCCTAAAAATACTGCTGGAGAGCGGCCTCCGCCTGGGTCAGACATCTAGAAAGGGAATCCCCAAAAGATCCGGCCCGAGGTCAGAATGATCATCTCTCCTACGCGTCGAGCGAAATTGACTTGAGTCCTGTGTAGACGCACGCTTCTGCATTGGGGGGGGGGGGGGGGTGCGGTGCTGCAGATTAGTTATCTGCCAGGTATTTTCCTACAAACAGAGCAAGATGGGATTAGTGTTACAGAATAAATGTTAATATTTATTTATTATTATTTTATATATTATTATTATTATTTATTATTAATATTTATATAGGCGTTCTATAGGCATTAAGGCAGGATACACCCTGGATGGAATGCCAACCCATCACAGGACACACACACACTCACATTCACACACACATTCATACACTAGGGACAATTTTCCAAGGTGCCAATCAACCTACCTACCATGCATGTTTTTGGACTGGGGAGGAAACCGGAAAACCCGGAGAAAAACCCCATGAGGCACGGGGAGAACATGCAAACTCCACACACACATGGCCGAGACGGGAATCGATCCCGGATCCTGGCGGTGTGAGGCGAACGTGCCCCTCAGACACATCTTATTTAGTTTTATTGAAATTCGATTAAAGGAAATACGAAATCGGTCATGTTTGTTTCCAACCTGCAGCAAATCTCTTCTTGATGAGGGAGAACCTGTATCCGGAGCCGAGCAGCTCGATGTCGCAGCCTGACAGCGTGCTGCCCTCGCTGGTGAACTGCACAGCCAGTGGGGCCGGTTTACTGGGGCCGTTCGTTAGCTGGAACCGCGCCAGCAAGGAGCCAACGCCTGGAGCGGGAAGCAAAAGCGGATAAAAGAGACGGAACAGGCTGCAGCACAATTCAATAATAGGCACAGAGAGCCACTAAGATCATTTTTTAAATTGTTTTTTACCTCCGTTCTCAGACTTTTGCGAGATATCCGGGATCTTCCATAGGATTCTTTGCTGTTCTGTGTTCCTGGGTTAAAGAAAAAATACAAAAATAAATCAATTTGACTCAGGACTTAGGCCCTTAATACACATCACTTCCAATCTGCACTCGCAAACTAATCTACAATAAGATTCTGTATACTTGCATTGTTTCACATTCAGTTTCAGTTCAAAAATCACCTCAAATGTGCGCGCGCACACACACACACACACACACACACACACACACACACCTCAAATATATTACTTTTAAATGAAAACTCACTAAAGCATTGAACCGATGCCTAAGATGCATGCTTATAAACAATAGGTCTTATGAGAAATCACAAATTCTCTTTTATTTGTCCTTTAATGCTATTATAAATATGATATTACACATTTTATTACAAATAATCTTTATGGAATTTATATGTAGACTACTGTAAGCAGATTTTGGTTGATTTCAGATTAACTAGCAAGCTTACTTTTTCTAGGGATCGATAGGATACACAATAAGAAAAAAAAAACACAAAGCATTCATTGGTATTTGTTTTATTTCACATGAACAACAAAAATATTGTTGTTTACAGAATCTAGCTGCATGCATATACAGTACCACACACACACACACACACACACACACACACACACACACACACACACACCATTATATGACTATATATGATAATGGAATATATTATATCTATATATATATATATATATATATATATATATATATATATGGGGGGTGTGTGTGTGTGTGTGTGTGTGTGTGTGTGTGTATATATATATATATATATATATATATACATATATATCAGATATTTTAATTAGCTTTTTAGCTTGATTTTATACTTCTGGCTGTGTATAGGTTTTATTTTCAATGCACTGATGCATATCCTATATAATGATTTTCACATATGGAATATGTCCACGTGATCCACGTGAAAGCTGTTATTTTGGTTGTTTTTTTAAATAGTGACTCTTACCACACAGCCGGAGGAAGGACGGCTTGTAGCTGACTGACGCCTCCATCGACAGGAACGAGGAACTGCACGTTATTGAGGGCCATGGGTGTGGTCATGGAATTCCCATTGTATCTGTAGTCTATTCTCAGGTCGGTGCTGGCGGGCTCGCACTTCCAGCTCATGGCCAGGTTCAGAGGAGTGGACTGAAGACCCTGTGCTGATACCTGATGCAGACACACATCCGTGTAGAACAATGAGGTGTTTGTATGTATAACGCAGTAATGTATATTTCCACCATCCGGTAAGTTATTACCTGATATTTAAGCATGTCTACATTGTAGTACGTGGCCTGGGGTTTCTGCTCGGCCACCTTCTTCAAGTGAGTCATGAGGTTCGGCATATTCACCCAGAATTCCTTGGAGTTGGGTTTGGACTGAATGGTGTCGCTATGGAGGCAACAGGAACAACGGTCAGGTATTGCGGTAATCCACGGTCAAACACTGAATGATCAACTTGAGCAATGAGCAATTTAATCTGAAAACAATGTTAGTCAGCATCAGCTGACATTCAGGAGGTGGAAAAAAAGGGAAAAGCCACGAGTAAAAATTATGTCTGGATCGACAAAATATGCAAATATGGATATTCATTCATTCATTCATCTTCTACCGCTATATCCGATCTTCTCGGGTCACGGGGAGCCTGTGCCTATCTCAGGCGTCTATGGGCATTAAGGCAGGATACACCCTGGACGGAATGCCAACCCATCGCAGGGCACACACACACTCACATTCACACGCACATTCATACACTAGGGACAATTTTCCAAGGTGCCAGTCAACCTACCGTGCATGTTTTTGGACCGGGAGGAAACCGGAGAACCCGGAGAAAAACCCCCTGAGGCACGGGGAGAACATGCAAACTCCACACACACATGGCCGAGACGGGAATCGAACCCGGATCCTGGCGGTGTGAGGCGAACGTGCTAACCACTAAGCCACCGTGCCCCCCGCAAATATGGATATGCAATATGCAAACTTGCAATATGGAAATACAAGTAATATTTGACATTAGCAAGAACTGGCAGTTTGTGCTACAGTGCCCTGTAATACCCTGGCTATATACATGATAAAAGTATGTTAGGAATGTTATTTACCAGCACAGTAACTGGGGGTTAGGGAGAACATGCTCCAGATGACTGTAGTTGGTTATGCTAAACGTTAGCACTGCAGGTGTGGGATTATTGGCAAAATGCCTGGTGATGCCAGCCGGGAAGGATAACACCATTTCGCCCGTGATCTTCACTACGCACCTTAAAGACAGATTACAGTACGATTAAATCACTGGAGGCTGAAGGCATGTAAAGGTTAACTGTTAGGCGTTTGCACACCAGAATGATCGCTGGACATACAGTCCTCACACACACACACACACACATCTCTTATTTCACATCGTTTAAATGCTCGCTAAATGGACATGCCGGCTTGCTTACTTGCTAGGATCAGTTCCCTTGAAGTAAGCATTGACCGTCTCTGTGAATGCTGCGGCCACAGGCAGGGTGTCCTGGGCGCCCATGGTGAGGGGACTGGGCCCACGTGAACAGCCTGGAACACACACACACACACACACACACACACGGACCACATTAAGTAAGACATAATGGAGACATGACGTACAAAACATGCTTTTCTGATTAGGACAAATACAGCTCTTTTTCGTGTTTTAAACATATCTTAAACTAACTGCCTGAATACTGAAAAGTATTTTTTCTGTCAAATTAATGCAGGATAAAGTGCATCTTTTAAATAAGACACACTGAGATTATTATTAACTAGATCTGAATTTTAAATAACCTGGCAACCCAAATCGTGTGTATGTATATATATATATATATATATATATATATATATATATATATATATATATATATATATATATATATATATATATATATATATATATATATATTCGATTGGCTTCGCCTATTACATTTTGCCTGTTAAAAGTGTTTAAAAAAATCTTTGTGTTGTGTCTTTACTATAATGAAAATATTAATTTAACATTAAATAAATTTGTGATTTACAGTTTATGGGTGTGCAAATTATTCAAATCAAAAAGAATTTGCTAAGTTCACGCTCAAGTCTGACCAAAAAATAAACATAAAAAAATAAAAATTTCCCCCAATATGATGACGTTTAGAAATGTTTTCTTTCTATTTCACATTCTTATTTTGTGTGAAGCAATAGTGATACCTTAAACTATCATAATGTTCCTCCCTGGTTGCATTTCACATCCCAGGAACTCATTTTTTGCAAAACGTTTGCTATCTGTTCACTTTTTAAACGTAATTTCTCTCTCATTCTCTCAATCTAGTAACGAATAAACGGAAAATCCAATTTCCGATCTCATCAATTACTGGTGCATATGCAGAAAAAAAAATACAACAACAAAAAAACTACGAAAACAAGTGCCGAGATGATAAGGCGATTGAATCGAGAAGAAAGGTAAACTCAAAATACATGCAGCTATTAGTTTTAACCATTTTGTCCGAAAAGCCATAATTAATTAGTAATGACAGGTTAGTGCCGGATGTGGAAAAAGAAAGGCAAAAAAAAAAGAAAAAACAAATCCCAATGAAAGGTCAAGGCTGTTGTGTTACATGAGCAGATGAGTGCTGTGATGCAGAGAAGGGCGGGAGAGAGCAGGCAGGTGGCACTGGTGGCCGACCGAAAACGCAGGACTCGCTGTGGGTGGAGGAGCGATAATGGAGGAGAAGTGGATGAGAATGTAGACGGAGCGATAAGACTGGCGTGGGTGTACGCGCTACGCCCTTGCGTGGAAAAAGCCTGACTTACCTTCAAAGGTTAAATAAAACTTGCCTCTGTCAAACCATACGAGGGAAGGCTGGTCTGTCTCTGTGTGAGGGGAGGAGGTAAGACAGAAGGATTAAAGGGGAGAATGGTGTAAGGGTAGAAAAAGGGTGGGGAGGGGAGATGGTGGGGAGGGGGCAGGGAGAGAAGGACACTAGCATGAGTAATATCACAGAGAGGGGGCCAGGATTTTGGTCAAAGGGCTCCAGTTGTGAAAGCTGTCATTCATAAAATAATCAGAATGTGTACATGTGAGATATGACCTAGAAATTTATTGCATACTCAAATATTGAGTAAATATTGAAAAAGTGGAAAAAAAAAAGGATCATATATATATATATATATATATATATATATATATATATATATATATATATATATATATATATATATATACATATATATAAAATATAAATATATATATCTATATATATATATATTATATATATATATATATATATATATATATATATATCTATATATATATATATATAAAGACCCCCCTGTCTATGTCATTACACAAGTGTGCATTCATAATAACTGAATGGGGCAGGAGAAGAAAAAAAAAAAAAAAAAAAATCTCACAGACTGGAAAAGCTGTAAAAAGCTAGATGAGGGGGAAAAAATACTTGCATTGGGGGCATACCGCAATAGGACATTTATAAATGAATGCTGCATGAGTGAGTTTCTAGGACTCATGCACACACTACTGCATATTAAAAGAAAGCTACCGTCATTACATGGTGACACATGACTCAACCCCCCCCCCCCCCCCCCCCCATGATAACCTATTTATTTATTCATCTGGTCATTCTATTTATTCTTCCTTGTTATTTGTGCTTTATGTCTATGCCTGGCGAAGTCTGTTTTCCATTGGTAAACATATTACACTCTCATATATGCTTTTTTCCGGGCCTGTACAGAAAAGATACTGCAACGCTGTAGTGCAGAGGATGGACGATAGGGGGCAGTGACGAGTAATACCAAAGAGCAAAACTAGTGGATATAAATTCGATTCTTTTTTTGTTTTGTTTTTTTTTTCCCCTTAATCTGCAAAGACATATACTTTAACTAAATATGACCTAAAAATGTAGAAGTGCAAATATGTGATTAGCGCTCCTTTTAAAAAAAAAAATACATATTATATGTCTTAAGCAATTTCTTTTTGCACTGTATTATTAGGGACACCAAGAATTCGCGTTTTTTTTTTTTTCACAAAAGGAAAAGTTAAGAATAAAATATCGAACGTGCACTCCACTCTCAGAAGAGAGGAGGGAAGCATACTGATTAGCACTGCCGCTCACTGGGCTTCTTTCCAGGCCAGACGTCAAACCCACAGAGGCCTTGTGTGTGCTTGAGTGTGTCTGGCGTCTGGCAGGAGGATAGTCTCATCAGGTTCTGAAGGGTGTTCTGGGAGACAGATGCTCGTTGGAAACGCTATAAAATGGTACACGGCTAAGCTTACTGTGTCGGTGTTGTCAATGCCGTGACAGAAGTGTGTACTTGATGAACTATGAATGCGTGTTTTCTTCAAGCAAATGGAATGATTTATGAGCGGATGGGGGGGGAAAAAAACCCAATGTGGAATGTCCAAGCTGCTTTTTGCTGTCTGTATTGTTGACATTAAGGGTGGTTTTTATTATGTGTAGTGTGTGTGTAGGGGATTTCTTTTTTCCTTTTCTAGGAAAGAGATAGGAAGAAAAAAAAAAAACAATGATCTCCACTGGTATCACACGAGTATCGCCAAACTAATTATTGGAATTTATTCAACAGGCAAAAATATGGAGACTTTAATAAGGATGAATTGTGCCAGTCAGGTTCAAATGCATATTAGCAGGTATCGGCGGCATTTGAAAGCCTCGGCTTAAAACCGAATCATCCAGAGATTTTGGGGAAAGGCCCCATACCGTACCTGCTAGGAGGTCAGCTCGCCTCTCAAAGCTGGGCAGTTTGTCTACAAAAACGTCATCTTCCGACATCAGACAAAACGTCGGGCCGAAACACAAGACGAGACAGACGTCAAAACAGAACCAAAAGGTAAATTGAAAAGCAAAAAACAACAACAACAACAAATGATATAAGGGAAAACAAACAGTCGTTAAACACAAGACAAGGTCACGCCACAGAGACGCACGACGCAAACTCAAAATGACCGATGAACAGAATGGAGGGAACGCAAAAGGATGGCGTGGAAAAGGCATTTCAACGATTCCTAAAGCGTTCGAAAACGCGCGAGCCTGAACTGCATTCCGAACCCAAATCCAACGTGTCATTTTTAAAGGCAATAATTTGGTTTCAAATCAAGTCCAGCTTCAAATCATCGACATACTTATGATGCAGGGTCACAACTTTCAATTATGAATTATTCTTATTATCAAACAGGGATTCGTTAATTCGGCTCATTCTTTGCTCACAATGACCGCCTTTATTGTAAGGAACTATTGATATCGAACACACCACCCTTACTTCAAGAATACTCATTAAAACACACAATTACAGGGATGTTCAAAAGTACGGCCACAAGACAAATGTTCACGTAGAATCTAGTTTTGCCGGGCAGCCACATCGGACTTTGCAAACCGATTCGATTTGCAAACATGCATACAGGGAGCAGGAAGAATGGAGTCACACCTGACACAGACACGGAGAGCTCTTTACCGACAGTGGGTGTAGAAGCAGCGCTGAGGGAGTTGGTGGAGGAAATGGACGAGGTGCTCTCGGCTCGGGCCAGCGGTGCCAACGGCGGAGGGCTAGACGAATGGACCGGAGGGCTAAAGGGCCGATTCTGATCGGAAAGAGGTTAAGAAGGGAAGAAATTCAAAAACACTGCTTGTGTAGCATTCGACATGAGTACATGTGAACAATAGTACTCTCAATAAAGTACTATTAAAATCCGTTTACTGTAGTTACAACCACTAGCTTGTTACTGAAACTTGTTTTTAATTGTGGAAAAGTCTATAGTTATTGTGAATGCTAGTATAAGATAGCAAAAACCAATCCGGGTCAAATAAAGATTAGTTTTTGTTTGATGGCCTTCGTTTTGACAGCTGGTATATCATAATGAACTATATTGATTTGACTTCAATCCGCTTTCTGCATACAATCATTATCTGATTATTGGATATTACCTAAAACCATTCTTCTAGATCGTTCTCTTCATGTTCTTTATGGAAAATCTACAGCTGTCGACATTATATTATCTATTCTAGCCAAAGAAATTGAATATGGCCAAAATCCAATGACTTTTCTTATCTGCCATCCATAAGTTTTTATATTACCAATTTTTTTAAACTTCTACTATATATATATATATATATATATATATATATATATATATAATATGTATATAAATATGTATATATATATATATATATATATATATATATATTATATATATATATATAAAAAAACTTATATCATTGTACAATACAATATTACTAAACAAATGTGTTTTAGTGTATCGGAAGCTTTCGTGTGGTCCACATATAATACCGCATCCCCTATGCTGCCTTTCCCAGGTGCCAGTTTCGGGCGGGAGGGCGGCCGGGGAGGAGGAGGGGGGGGAGGAGGGGGGCTGCTGCTGGCGGCCAATGGCGTTGCAGGGTGCGCTGGGGACGAGGAGCCTGTGCACCGAGGGCATTTCGTTAAAACAACATTCAGCCGAAGGAGAACGGGTCACATGAGTTTAAGGTCGTAGGCAACGGTAAGAACGTATTTCTGGCCAGCCGTACGAATCTAAAAGATCAAAAAACCTCTCATCATGCTGTGAAGGTAGTTCATAGGGGTAAAGTAGAGGTTCGGTAAGAAAGAGCCTATCATTTTAGACATCTCTTTTCCCATCCCCTCCGCAAGCGGGCAGAGCTCCTGATTACAAGCTAAAAAGACAAAATTGTGCTCTCTTTAATGTTATACTTTCCATCGACCTGGACATTTTCACAGGGAAAGGCACGGCACAATCTAAAACATCTAAAACGAACTTTGTCATTTAGCAAAGATATATCCGTCATTTCCACTTGCGAAGTTTTCCTACGTGGTGACTTTTATTCAACATTAGTCTCCGGTGTGTCAGTGCCGCACATCAAGCAGAGCTAAAGCTGTTCCTTTGGGGTTTCTGACACAGGAAATTCTAAGCTTGAAGGAATTTGCGCTTTGAGGTTTCCTTAGTCACAATCTGCATGTTCTGCCCTCTTAACTTAAAGGGAAAGTGATTCCGAGAGGGGGAAAAACTAGATGCTATTGCTAATTTCAAAGTAACAAAAACAAACGTGTTCAAAATGTCGAATGTGCCTGCAAGGAAGGATATTTATGACTAAATAACACATAGCAATCATTCCTTGCTTTCTCACAGCGACAAATCTCTTTGAATTGAGTTTTCCGAGTCCATTCGTTAATGAATAATTGTGGGAAAACATACATACAAGGCCTTTAAACAGTGTTTTCTCAATTCTCATTAAAGGATCACATGAGCGTTAGCACACAGCTAACGATGAGCAGGTATGACTCACCGCTGCCACTTCCTCCACTCGTGACTGGAGGTGTAGGCCCAGGAGATGACACCACTGCCCTGTATGTGGGGGGTGGAGGTGGTGGTGGTGTTGATCTAGTGCCCTGATCATTCTCTTTGGGTGAAGCAATGGTTTCACTTGGGTTCTCGTTTGGACTGCCCACTCCAGGGTTATTTTTATCTTCCTGATTAAGGGCCAAGGACTGGGGGGCTGTATGTGCATTTATCTCCAGAGCGCTAGGTGGAGTCTTGGCTGAGCCGGACACCACCTCTGCATCGGGAATAGGTTGAGCTGGGGCAGCATTAAGCTGGAGAGGTTCATTTGGTGGAAATGGGGCTGCCTCATCTGGTGGAAGGGGTACTTTAGGGGGAGAAGGGTCTTTGGGTGACAGAACTGGGGCTGGAGGAGGTGGTGTTGTTGTGTTTGTTGGTGGGTCGGACAGGGGAAGAGGCGGGGCAGATGTTTCAGAAGGTGGTGGCGATTTTGGTAAAGGAGGCGCCGGATCTTCCGGTAGCGGTGGTCTTTGAGGGGACTCGTCGTTGAAGCAGACCCACTTGTCCGCGGCGCTGTCTCCGGGTTGAAGGGAGTCTGTTGGGCCGAAAATGTTGTCCAGGTCTGCTATGGAGGGTTTGTTTGCGTTTGCTGAAACGTCCTCTGCTTTCACATCTACATTAGACACCGCGATTGAAGAAATCATTAAAGGTAGAAAACACAATGAGACATGAACTTTGCGGGATGATATGTAGGAATAAAGATGCTCGTATCAGCAAAACATACAAGACGTACAAATGGGGGGACATACAGTTAAGGAAGAAGCGCCAGGCTTACCGGAGGAATCTGGGCTCGTAGTGTTGCTCGGAGGGGGGGAAGTCGGCACATTCTTGGGTGGAAGAGGAGGCAGTGCTGCAATGACATCAGGGTGGCTGAGCAAGCTTTTTTTTTTTTTTTTTTTTTTTCAACCGCCCCCTAGTGGTCTGAGTTTAAGCCTGCGCTGTGCTAGCTCGGAAAAAAAAACAGGACCGTTCCATGCCGAAAGCACCATGCATATGCAAGATTTGTACTCGTTGGATGCAAGGTGAAGGGAGAGAAGTGCTGGGTCATGGGATGAGTAACTCACAGAGGATGACAACACTTCACTCTCTGTGGCTTGACCAATTCATTTTCCCTTAATAATATATCATACAGAGTGTGAGTAGGTGTCATGTGATCGACGTGGTGACGAATCAATTTATCAGAAGCACTAAGCACAGATGAACACAAACCTCTGTAGGTCCTTATACGGGTTTATCTTGGACATTTAACTACCCATTTCAATGGTTTATTTAATTAGAGCTACGCAAGATACTGTTACACAGTAGTCAAGTGAGGCCACATCAAGTAAACTGTCATCAGAGGAGATTGCTGTGGGCTACAACTGAATGGATGACTTTAGGGATATGAGTTTGATTGGTTTTCCTCACTAAGGACTTGCGAAATTAGTGGGTTACTGGAGCTCGCGGAAGAGCACAAGTTAATGAAAACCACATTCCCAGGCGATCCTTCAACTCGCACAACCATTAGGAAAACATGGAGGGAAAGAGTTCATGATCCCAGCGAGAGACAATCCGTGCCAGAAACTTACGTCCTGGAGGGAAAGGTCTTCCTAGAGAAGAGTGCGGGTTTGGCTCATGTAAAGGAGCACCCCAAACCTCAGGTTCCTCTATCATCACTAATATATGGAAGATGGCACAACACACAGCCAGTGGAGAGCAAAGTTACCCATCGAGGAGTCTAGAGATGAAGGCATATCCTAGTCCTAGACCAGAGGTGTCAAAAAATAGATGGCCTGCGGGTCAGGACAGGACTAGTTCCAGTACATTCAAATTGCGATTAGATTGCTTTTTAGTTCCAAAAGAGGTATAAACTGGTGCAAAGGTATTCCTATTAATAAGTACTGTTTAATTGTATAGTGAGAGTATATACTGTACTGAACATGTTCAAGACAACTGGTTGATTTTTATTTTTTTTTTAATAGATTTTATAACCGTCTGATCCGCTTGAAATTTTGATTTAAGTATTAGATGACCCTTTAAATAAGCGCAAATGAGTTTGACACCACTGTCCTAGACGTAAACCGCTCACAAACCTTTCTTCAATTTGCTTATAAATTAGAATATGCAGCTATAGACAAAAATAGGTATTAATGATTTCTGCTGAAATCTAAGTTTGGTGAAAATCAACGATTTGCTATTCGGCTAATCATTATCATTTAAAAACAATGCAGTAGAAACCTGATTCGGTACACAATCCCATACATCAGAAATGCATATGAATGGAAGGATGGGAAATTGGTAAGAGTAGAACGGATGTTTATCTGCTTTGCATTTCAGCAACACAACTGAACCTCCTGTGAAGAGTAATTATCAAATGTACTTCACAGTCGCTAACTGCTGCTAATTGTACCTTCAGTCCTCTGATCATCGAATGCCGTCTCCAGCGGAGGGCCAAATAATGCTACTGCGTCTTCCGGCAGTGGAGATTTCTTACTGCTAAAAGAGTTAGAGAAGACAGAAAGCAAGCAGGCGTGGTGTATAGAAACCTTAGCGGTACAAACTTATCCAGAACTAGAAGTCTTTTCTTTGGCTTAGGGCTGTATTACTTGTATAAAGCAATGACACACCAAATAAAAATAGATATGCTTTTTTTTCTATATATATTATATATAGTGTGTGTGTATACCTGGGAGGGTCTGGTACAGGTGCAGGTGTGGGTGCAGGTGCGGGGACCGAGGCTGGAACAACAGCAGGAACTGAACGTCTTGGCCGTGCAATTTCAATTTCTTCACCTAAAAAACAAAAAACAAACAAACAAAAAACATTCTGTTTCTAAAAAAAAAAGGATTCACATTGATTGTAAAACTGCTTGAAACTTTAAATGACAAAATATAACTGCACTAATTTGCAGTTGTTACTACACATAGGATTTTTCAAACTATACTCACTAGGCACATCTCTTTTTGCCAGACCCTGAAACCATACAGAAAACAGAAAATAAAAAAAAAACATTTAATGTATTAAAAAAAAATACTGTAATGTAAACCTAGGAAGTTTATTGATGACTAATATAGCATAAAAAAGCATATTTCAAATGCAGAACAAAGGACTGTGTTTAAATGATTATAATACTGAAATTACTAGATAACAGTAACAGTTACAAGAAATCCCATTTGTCGTACATTACTGTATACCAATAAAATGTACTTCTTAATATCCTACTGCAACTATTGAAATAACAAATAATGATAATAAAAGTAATACATAATCATTGTCTCAGATTATATATTCAACACCATACAATGGTATATATGAATAAATAGAGCTCAGATTGGAATAAAATGGTAATAATAACGTTAACATTCAGTGATGAAATAGGAATATCAAATCTAATAAACAAACTAACGAAGTCTGCGACTTATAATTAGGGCGAAAACATACCTTTTAATCATATTTTTATGACATTAATGGTGATATCTTTATTATGACTACAGTCGGCCCCTTAAATTCGTGCGGGTTACGTTTATAGAGCACCGGCGAATTGTGAAACACCACGCATATTATTCATTCATTCATCTTCTTCCACTTTATACGATCTTCCCTCGGGTCATGGGGAGTCTGTGCCTATCTATGGGCATTAAGGCAGGATACACCCTAGATGGAATGCCCTGTCATTCATGCATGTTCTTGTCTATGAGCTGTCTTCTTTAGTATACCGTAAGTAGTGTAAATACAGTAATAATTACCAGTAATTACCGGTGATCACCAGTAATGAATGATATCAATGTATGAAACGAACTATTTAGCGTTAAAACGGAAGAAAATGATTACGAACTCCGAACCGTGAATTTGTGGGGGTCGACTGTTTTACCACTGCTACCTGTACTACTACTACTGCTAATAATAACAATAATGATAATAATAATCATCATCATCATCATCCTGTGTGTCTTTGCCTCAGGCATGGTTGAATATTCTCGGACAAAGTGTATTGGCGTGTAAGCAGTTTCGCGCTCACATGGGTGTTATAATTGATATGGCGCAGGTAAAGTGCTCAACACAAATGACCTTGGATTGTAACGCAGCTGCTACACATACATGGCTCCCAATGATTCATTATTAAAACACTATCCGTCCTTACAGACTTCACAACTCTATACCTCTTCCAGCTACTACAGACAGCATAAGGCAAGAGGGGGAAGAAAATAAATAAATAAAAGCAAGAAGTAAAACTTACCGGGCTTCGTCTCTGTGACCAGCAAAAAGGAAGAGAGAAGAGACACCTGGTCAGAGAGTGACAAATCAGTAATACACAAACTTAAAATAAACTCTGATTTGAGAACAGAAAGTGAAGCATTTCAACCTGAAACCAAACCCTTCCCCACATCCAAGAAATAGTTTTCAGTAGAAACCCTAGCAAGTGATTTATTTTTTTTTTTTTGCTTGACTGAAACACTCCACAAATGACATTTTTAATGAGTGTCCAGTTGGAGTGTCCATAAAGTCGTAACTATACCAAAAATGATAACGTCGGAGCTCCAACACTTATTGTTCATCCTGCAGGACACTGTATTGTTCGATCCTGCAGGACACTTACCATGGCCATGCTAAATGATTTCATGGCACGCTGCCTTCTTTTCAACGTTGACATTTTTGCATTTCACAACATAAAGAATGTTTATTACTACATGTGCTATTTTCCACTAAGCACAATGAATAAATCAGCCAATACAAACCACCTCTTGTAAAAAAAAATTAAGTGAGAAATGGAGTAGCTTAAAATGCACCTTTACACAAGACTGTTGATCTAACGTGAGCAGTACTCTCTGAAATAAATAGCATGGTAGCTCCTGCTGGCTATTTTAATATGGTTTAGAAATGTGTGTAAGAAGTGATACACGGTACACAAAGTTTAATCTCCAAATGACACTCCACTCTTTCCATTCGACTTAAAAATACAACCAGACGCTGTTTGGGAAAACACTGCCATTTTACCCCCTCCATTACCCATCTCTGTCCATGATAAAAAGCTGATATGGTTTGGCATATACACCAAACAACAGTTTACATGCTCAAATCTTTGTTTATGTACTAAGTTCATCACTAGTTAGCAATGCGAGTGGCATTTTCTTTGGGGAAATACTGCTATTAACGCACCATAGGTTAGCAATATGCTAGTTAGCAATGTTAGCAATTAGCAATGTGACTCAGAGTTGATTCAGAAAGATAGCACTTTTACAAACCACATAGGAAATCACTTGTATTCACAGGTAAAAAAAAAAAAAAAAAAAACATTATAATCTCCTTGCCATAACCTGCAAGTGGCCAGTTATAACACTTATAACACTGTTAGACCTCAAACCTGCTGGGCAAAAAACAGGAAAAGTATAACGGCTAAATTTAACTGTGGCTTTAAGACCACAAATAGGTGAAGACCCACCCAAACTGTGCATTTATAAATCGTTTTCATTTTATAATACAGAATGAGGGGGAAAACATGCTTTTCAAACTTGCATGTGTTTGCTAAAATAATTGAACTGGTTGTTGATACATTTTCACGGTGTAAATGATACACACACCCTGTGTACAGCAAAACACGTTTGCTAAAAGAACATTTTTTGAAGTTAACATTTATATATTATAATATATTATTATAGATTTTTGTAGATTTCAGTGTAAAAAGTATATATATATATATATATATATATATATATATATATATATATATATATATATATATATATATATACACAGGCAAATGGCAGATTTGTTGACATTTTTTGACACTTTCTGGTTCATTTTCCTCAGAGTGTCAAGAAAACTGACAGCTCATGTCAAAATTGCAAGGTCAAACATCCAAACAAGTCCACTCCACTAAGGAAAATGGTTGTCCCTTTACTTAAGGGCTAGAATACAATACAATACAATAGAATGTGTCATAGTTTTCTCATAAGTCAATGACAATTATCTTAAATATTCTGTATAAAGAACTTCTGGCAAGCAATGTCAATACAACACTGCAGAACTGTAGTAAAAACCTTTCCAGAAAGTGTTATAGAACAGCGTTATGCCAACCAATGATTATGATTTCTATTGTTTCTCCAACAATGACACCTGTAGAAATAAGCATTTATTATATCCACAGTGTCATGTTGTATTAGGAATACGGTTTAAAGTGTCTTCTATTTCTGTGAGCGTGGCATATGAACGCGTCATGTTGCTCCTTAAGGATGGCATCTGTAACTATGATGAAGTTCTATGAACCCTGCTGGCACATGTGCCATGTAGACCTTTTAATATTGCGAGTGTAACTGTCGTGTAATAATGTTAGAAAGGCTTATGTGTGTCATGTTGCTGTATAAATATGACTTCTGTAGCTATGCTGCTGCTCTATGAACCTAGCTAATGTTGGTGCGATGTAGTATTGCTTATGTACTGTATGTGACATGTAGATCTACGAACGTTCTGTCCAGTAGCTTACATAGGTGCCATATCAGTCTTTTGATATGGCTTGTTTAAGCTGCAATCTAAAAATAACGTATACAGTTGTCACTACACATTTGTATGTATTGCTATAGAAATGAGATAATCACACCTGTAAAAATGTAATTATTTATGTCGAAGCTCTATGAACATACGCACATGTTCTTATGAAGGGGTCATAGTGATCTATAAATATGACTTATGTAGTCATAGTTATTGTAATGCAGCCCGGATCTCATTACGCTCAGTTTATTCTAAAATGCATTTTAAAAAGTCTATTTGTGAAAAAAGACATTGCTCCTGACCTTCATAAAATCCTAGCCCTATGACAGTACAAAAATAGATAAATAAATAAATAAATAAATAAATAATAATGATAATAATAAAAAACAAAGTATTAATGCCAGGCACCAAACAGACCCTGAACCATGCCAAGCCCTGCCAAAAAAATAAGAAAGAGCACAGCACTCTTGAAGAAGACAGATGGGTAAAGAGCTTACCGGACTGCTCCTCTGAGGAAGCCAGCATAAGAGAGAGGAAGGAGGGGGGGAAAAAAAGCAAAAGAAATACTACATTAGTGCAGGTGTGGTCTCATAGGCTTGGGAGTGCATGGGAATGAAATGGCATTAAAGAGACTTTGAGTAAAAAAAATTATAATAATAAGCAATATAAGGGTTTTCTAAAAATAAATATGGTGGTTAAAGACATTACCTACACAAAACAGTAAAACCTCATCATCCCACAGCTTTGTTTGTTTTATATAGTTTTATGGGAATCGATTGCGTGACTAACGCATACCAGTGTCTTAACCTTAGCACAGGATCTAATCAATAAAGCCCAAGCAGCACCTGCAATCCAGCACACGTTTCCTGTGTGCTATATTAGGAAAGCCTGGGCCTTTGTGTAACGTTTCAGTTCGACTCGGCTCGGCTCGCTCCTGAGAGAATACAGCAGCCTACACAAATTATCACTGTTCTCAAGTACAATGGCAAAATACAGAGCGCTGCATTTCCTTCATTTAGCTCGTCAGACCTGTTAACCTTTGATCAGATTTCATGCTCGATCCGTCGCCATGGTTACAAGACGGGTGGGCAACGGACCTTAAATTTTATAGCATGACTTGCAGTAAAATGAATAGTGAAAGCGTCTGTTTTATGTACAATTAGTACACTGTACTAATGAAAATGAGCTTATATTTTGAAATACCTCCTTCATTAACCTCTGGTCAGGGTCACCTTGTATTTGTAAGCTTACACAGGACTACAAACTGGATGAGAAACCGAAGAAAAAAAAATATATATATAATGTGTGTGTGTGTGTGTGTATATATATATATATATATATATATATATATATATATATATATATATATATAGACATATATATATTATATATATATATATATATATATATATATATATATATATATATATATATACATACATACGATACATGAATACACATATAATATATATATATATCTTGATATATATATATATATATATATATAATATATATTATATATATATATATATTCCAAGAGTTTGTTTCGTAGTATGAATTTCTTCGTGGCATTCGCTATTGCCTACGTATGTCTCCTATATATATATATATATATATATATATATGTATATATATATAAATACAGTAATGCAAAAAAATACAGTAAGTACTGTACTTACCATGGAACGTCGCCGTTAATATGTGTGTGGATGGTGGGAGGAGGTGGTGGTGTTATGCATTACATGGGCATTATACTCGTTTGCTAAGATCCATGACTAGCTAGCGGTGCGTTTTTTTACAAACAAATACGAATCGGTGCAAGTTCGTAAAGTGTTCGTTCTTAGCGTGGGACGCGTCTGTATACAGTGTGCTCACTCCGCAGTGGATGCGTAGAGTAGGCTACGCGAAAATATCGACTGTGTGTATTTATTAAATCTCACACAGTATCGTAACGTGGTATTCCTGTCTCCGGAAAAGCCGCTTGAAATTTTCCATGCACTAAATCCTGCCTGTATTTATCGCCAGCTTTAAAAACCTGCTATAGTACTGTACCAACTCTACACGGGCCACTGCAGAGAGACTTTTTGAACAATAATGAATGAACGTTACAAAATAAAAGTGTGAATAATAATACTAAAAAAATAAAAAAAAACAAAGAAATGTTGCATTTCTTTCCCCAAAATGCATCGAAATGGAACCAAACTGTTCCGTAAAAACCGAGGTACAAACCGATACAACTTCCCAATGGCTTGGGAAATGGAAATAACAGTGTTTTCTCTTAATTATTATCACTAGCAGGGTTCATATTATGGAAAACATTTTGATGTGTGGATTGTTTTGGTGTTGTGAAGGATATAAAGAACATACAACTCTGACGAACTAGCAACGATATCGATGGTCAAGAAGACCACGTAGATCCTCATGATTCACTCTTTAGCACGCGCGTTGAATAATTCAGCGACATGGCTTTCTTATGACACAGGCCTGCACTCTTCCTTCTGTTCTTACAGTGTTACGTCATGCAGCGTCACCGCGCCGAGTTTCCGCGCTGAATTATTGAGGGATACACACCCGAGTGGCCACTAGACCTGTTGCATTAGGTCAGTAAGAACGCACGTCTCACCTGGAGTACACCGTCAGAGTTAATCATGCTGTGAAAAGACACGTTTGACCTTTAAAAAAAATGTATAAAAAAAAAACCTTATTTCTCTATTATAAGTCAGTGTATTAAAAGGCAGAAGTTCAGTGACTGGCCTCAATGTCCACATTACCACGTCAGCTGTCTTAAATGTAATAAAGTATATATATATATATATAGATATAGATATATATATATATATATATATATATAGATATATATATATATATATATATATATATCTATATATATATATATATTTTTTTTTTTTTATGTCAGAATATTGTGTCTGTAAAGGTATATTTTTCACCAGAATTAAACAGAGGTGGAAGTTATTAAGGTTACTGATCGGAAGATCCAGGGTTCACGGTATCACCGCTCTTGGGGCCCTTAAGCAAGGCCCTCAAACCTCTGGGCTCTAGAGGTGCTGCAGACCACACGCAGCTTCTTAACATCTCTCAGATATATCCGAAGAAAGAATTTCATTTATTCATTCATTCATCTTCTACCGCTTTATCCGATCTTCCCTCGGGTCACGGGGAGTCTGTGCCTATCTCAGGCGTCTATGGGCATCTATGGGCAGGATATCACCCTTGGATGGAATGCCAACCCATCGTAGGACACACACACACACACACACACACACACACACACACACACACACATTCACATACACTAGGGAACAATTTTTCCAAGGTGCCAATCAACCTACCGGGCATTTTTTTTGGACCGGGGGGAAACCGGAGAACCCGGAGAGAGAACATGCAAACTCCACACACACATGGCGGAGTCGGGAATCGAACCCGGACCCTGGAGGTGTGAGGCAAACGTGCTAACCTTCGCTGTGTATTTTAAAAACATTTTCCCTTCCTTTTTCCGAAGAAAGAATTTCACTGTGCTGCAAGTTATGTGATAAATACAGTATAAAGTCAATTATATGAAAGACTTTGGGATTTGACCAAATCCCGGCACCACCAAGCTGATAAAACACGATAAATGTAAACTGCTTGCTTACTCAATGTCTTAGCACCTAGAACAAACAACAAACAAGAGACCTTCCAAACTCATGGCTCATGCAGCAAAAAACAAACAAACAAAAAAACACTGAACCACAGAATCAGCCGTGGCTTGTCATTTTGTCAACACATGGCTTGTAAATGAATGTATGTAGGAGGTAAGGAGTCCAAAAACTGTGGCCACACCCTCAGAGTCAGTCATTATCCAGGGAGGAGCATGGAGAGGTCTATCACAATAGCATTTCCTTTATATTTGGCACATCTATACTTAAGCCCTGATCAGTGTCAAAAAGAAATATCTGGAAAATAACAGCCATGAGCATAAAAAAATTGTGTGTATTATATATATATATATATATATATATATATATATATATATATATATATATTATATATATAGGAATATATATCATCTTCACGGGGAGCCTGTGCCTATCTAAGGCGTCTATGGGGCATTAACGGCAGGATACACCCTGGATGGAATGCCAACCCATCACAGGGCGCACACACACACACACACACACACACACACACACCACACATTCACACACACACACATTCAAACACACATTCATACACTAGGGACAATTTTCCAAGGTGCCAATCCAAGGGAAACCGGAGAACCCAGAGAAAAAAAACCCTGAGGCACGGGGAGAACATGCAAAAAACTTATATATATATATATATATATATATATATATATATATATATATATATATATATCTATATATATATATATATATATATATATATAATCTCAAACCAACAGTGAGGAAGGCAGAAGAAAATATCACACACACAGACAGTAAAAATTAGAGGTAACGCAGGCCAGACTCACCATGGGAGAAGGAGACAGAGCTATGTTGCCTATGGAGGCTTTTAATTCATCTACTGAAGGGGCCACAAAGTCAGCATTGTCAGCAAGCAGGGGTTTGATCTTGATCTTAAACTTTTTGCGGTGGTCCTCCTCTTCCTCCGACTCGCTAGATGAGAAAAAGTGGGACTTGTCCTTAGGGGTCGGTGTTTAGTTGTTAAGGAGGACGTACAGTACATGAACGCTCGTCCAACACAGCACAAAGGCTGCACATCTTTATTATAACACAAGTGCTAGACAACAACGAGGACGTTATTCTGATCAAACGGCATCTCGTATGGCAAAGGATATCTCCGTCTTCATCCGGCCTGATGCTATAACCTTCGTCATCCACCATCGGAGAGTTCTAGAACAGAAAGCAGATGCACTCATTTTACCCGTTAGAGATATATAGCCTTAATAATAAAAGGGGTGTGCCATTCTTTTACAATTTATTAACTTATTTAATTTATTTAATTTATTAAATCATTGTAGAAACCGCCAGATGTCATTAAAGAAATGTGACGTGCAAGACGAGGGATTAAAAGGGTGTTTTCTATATATATATATATATATATATATATATATATATATATATATATATATATATATATATATATATATATATATATATATATAGATATATATGTATGTGTGTGTGTGTGTGTTGTGTGTGTGTGTGTGGGTGTGTGTGTGTGTAAATATATATATAATATATATATATATATATATCTATATATATATATATATATATATATATATAAAAACATACATATACATAATCTGATGCAAAGATGTAATTCTGTTCTGTCTTTCATTATAACTGGGGTTCGAACTGAAAAGGGGGTGTGGCTTCCTAGAACAGGAATGCTAAATTATCTCTGAATCCCCCCAAAAATAAATACACTGTTTCTAATCTCCGAGAAAACTGAAAGGTAGACAAAGAATATTAAATATAAATCAAATAAATCAATAATAAATATTAATCAAAATATGAATTAATTTACTAAATTTGTATCATTTGGATTTAGGGGAGGTGTGTGTGGCTCAGTGGTTAATGCATTGGCCTCTGGAACAGAAGATTGCAGGTTCAAATCCCACCACTAAACTGACAATAGCGGGCCCTTGAGTATGGCCCTTAAACCGGAATTGCTCAGTTGTAAGTCTCTTTCGATAAATGCGTCTGCCAAATTATTTACGGTTACTAAACTAGTAGCTCAGCCTAGAAACAAACATAATTTTATCCAAAAAAATGAAGAGTAATTGGATGTACTACTTAATCTACATAAGACAAATTGCTTACATAACGGTCCCAGTCAATCTCGCCGTAGAATCCATTGGGAGCTCCGTTGCTCTTCTTCTGCGGCTATGAGAGAGTCAAATCAAAACTCAGACGCATAATAATTACATCCACATCCAATAAATGTATACAGACGCAATACGCACACTGAATTAGATCTGTTTATTTCAATCCTGGTGCTCATACACCATCCTCCTACACATATCTTTTTGCTCTCTCAGACTGATGTGCTGAGGCAAAAAAATTGACCTGAGACAAGTCTATGAATATTTTATTACAAAGGAATTAAATGAAGATAAAGAGTATTTGAATTACCTAAAGAAGATACAGGGAGGTGAATGAGAAAGAGACTCCTTTTGACAATAGCTATTTCTATTGGCTAAGGGTTTATTTGACACAAAGTGTGTGTGTGTGTGTGTGTGTGTGTGTGTGTGTGTGTGTGTGTGTGTGTGTGTGTGGTAGAATAATGTATCTGTGTGTTTTATCATTTTAATAAGACTGACAATATGTGATTATTAAAATTCACCTTTGATTGTAATGTATCCCAATGATATTCAATGTAACCAAAACTAGAGTTTAATGACTGTTTAACACTTCTCCTGTAAACGAAAGCGCACAAGGGGGTAAACACTTAAGATATAAAAAAAAATAAGAATTTGACGAATAAGAAAAAAAAAACATGTATTTGAAAAACCCAAAAACTGTAATACTATTAATGCAAGATAAGTGACATGTGAAAGCTTTTCTATTAACAAACAAATGCAATATATTAAATCTGGCGGTGGAAAAAAATACTTACTGCTCCTTCTCGGTCTGGTGAACCTCTGTGAGAGAAAGAGAAGGGAGGGAGGGGGAAAAAAAAAAAAGGACACATGTGTCCTTCCAAACTCAGTTAAACATGTTCTCTGGATTTGAACACAAATACACACACACACACACACACACACACACACAGAAAATGAATACAAATTGTAGGTTGTGGATTGTAGCATAATGGAGAGCTTCACTGGGTTGGGTTAATGCTTCCTAAAACACCCGAGCGTGCTTTCTATCGTCTCTGCAATGGGAGTCCGTTTAAGCGGCTTACAGTCACGACACATTCAGTGATCTAGCGGCGAATCGGTCTGCTTAGGTATCGACTGAATGGCTGTACGGAAACCAGCAGGAAATGAACCATGGGAGGGACGCGAATCCCAATTTTACTTCGGTATATACTCAAATAATAATAATAATAATAATAATAATAATATTTTTTTTAAATCCTCGGATTATATACATATTAATAAAACTTCTACTTACGTCGAATCAGTGTCCTTCTCTTTTTTCCGTATCCCAAAGGCCTTCCTGGTACGTTTTTTCAATCCTGCAAATAAAGGGGAAAAAATAAACCTGAATGCCACTGAAAAACACTGATGATTCAAAAGGATTTTAACACACACACCACACACACACACACACACACACACACACACCTATACACTATACACACTATACACCGTTCATTGTGTCTGTGTGCGTTGTTTGTAAAACGAACAACACTTTATAAAGGCGACTAGAGACTGACCCATGACTTTAGAGAGGCCTTCATGCATTATTAAGTAACACTGTGTCGATATTTATAGTCACACTCAGTGGTTTAGCTTTACACTAAGAGCACAGGGCTGTTGAGTTCATAATTTGGATTAATTCCTGAAGGCGCAGATTAAATATATATATATATATATATATATATATATATATATATATACACACTGTCTTAGTGCTCACAGTAAATCACAGGTATATTTTCGGTATTCCATTAGAACAATCCATTGCGTGAATAATCATTTCACCGCGCCACATAAATCACAAATAATAATAAAGCATTTTTAAAAATGTTGATTTAACATTTCTGCTACAGTAAGACTGTAAAACCAGAGGCAGGCCCATTCATTCCATACCTAGGCTTTCAGTGTTGTCCAACCTAAATCAGTCCATCTCTTAATACCGCGAAAATAAATATTATAGAGAAATGCGGCTCATGCAGTTAGAATAAATAACATTACAAAAGCAATGAACACAATCCAGCACGTCTCCTTTCACTGCAGCCACAGCTGCTTAAATGCATTATATTTTGTGTGTGTGTGTGTGTGTGTGTGTGTGTGTTTTGTGCAAATTCTACGGAAAGAAAAAGCAAAAAACCTTTTTCTTAATAAAAGTCCGTCTTGTATGTGTCCTTGTTAGTGTTCTCCTCTGTAGGCCATTGTGGAATTAAAAGAGCTAGCTCTGACTAGCACTCTCTCTCGCCATCCAATCAACAGACGTGAAAATGATGACGTGATTGGACGCCTGCTTTATAGGGCCTCGAGTGACCGAATCTTAATTCTGATTGGCTAAAGCAACAGCCTAAATGCAACCTTTTGGGTTTATATAGCAGTGAAGGCTAATCTTGAACCATTGAACAAGGCACTTAACACTATCTGCTCCAGGAGCGCTGTACCATGGCTGACCCCTTGCTTCCAGTCAAGCCGGGATACCCAAAATGAGGGAGTGAGGGGTAGCTCATTGCTTTTAAGGTCGGGGGGGGAGGTTCGAGCGCCGGTATAGCCAAGCTGCCTCTTTAGGGTCCTTGAGCAATGGCCTTTAACCTCCCGGGTGGTGTATCATGGCCGACTTTGCCCTCTGTTCACCAGGTTTAAAATAATAACAATAATAATAATTGGTATATGCGAAGAACGAATTTCACTGTGCTATAATATATAGATGACAAAGGTTTACTACAGCCATGGCAACATGTGACATGAAATCTGATTGGATAGAAATTCTAACCTATGAAATGTAAGGAAAGGATGAGACCAGACTTTTGAGAATAATTTAATCGTATTCATGGCAGTGAAAGCCTTGTTGGCCCAGCTGTGGGTGGCAGGGTGGGGAGGGGGGTGGGGGTCTTACTACAAATAGCACAATTAGCAAGCAAAAAAAAAACCCAAGAGGTCCCAGACTAGTGTCCATCTAGGCACAAAGACTTCCAAAGAAATTGGTCAGTTCACTTGTTAGGAACATTAAGGATAAAAAGGCTCAATTCGGGAATTAGCAGCAAAGGCCAAGCAGAGACGATATCAAAGCTGGGATGAGCTCTAAGCACTCCACATGGGCCTGGGGAAGATTCTAGCACACATCAATACAGCCAGGAATCAGGAAGCGAGGAGGAGCTGCTGCACGACAACTGGCTTTATTGATCTTTGCTAAATATTTCCCCACTCCCACTCGGAGTGTCCCATCTGGCACACACAGCAATGCTAGCACTTCTGACTACTGAAGCATTTCCCATATTTTCCCCTCTCGCCTCTCTTTTCGCTCTATATCTCGATTATAGGATATTTTTCCACCGTAATATAGCACAAGGAAGCTGCGTATCTGAATCCCTACCTAATTCTGCCTAATTCACGCAGCTCGCGTTGACCACATGCGTACACCCACGCCCACACTCGCGCTCAACTGTGATTCACCGCCAGTGTTTCTAATCCAAACATGCATCAGATTGGAGCCGGGGACTTGTTTAGAGCATTAAGAAGAAAGGAGGAGGCTCCCACTCCCTGCTGCGAAAGCCCGCTGGTCACCCCCTCCCCCCACCCCCCACCCAAGTCAAAAGCACCGGCTGGGAAAAAACGAACCCATGTGGCAGAGGTAGAGGTGGGAGATTAATCGTCGATTAATAATAAAAAAAATTATTAATGGTTATTGATTCATTCGATGTTCTCCCTGTGCCTTAGGGGGTTTTTCTCCGGGTTCTCCGGTTTCCTCCCGGTCCAAAAACATGCACGGTAGGTTGATTGGCACCTTGGAAGATTGTCCCTAGTGTATGAATGTGTGTGTGTTAGTGAGTGTGTTTGTGCCCTGCGATGGGTTGGCATTCCATCCAGGGTGTATCCTGCCTTAAAGCCCATAGACACCTGAGATAGGCACAGACTCCCCGTGACCCGAGGGAAGATCGGATAAAGCGGTAGAAGATGAATGAATGAATGAATGATTCATTAGAGTTTATGGCTTACGTCGGTGTTGAAAATACGATTTTGCGATTTCACCTCGGTTTGGCACAGCGAGCTTCCGTAGTTCTCCACCCACCGTCCCTTGTGAAATATGAAAAACAACATGGCGGATCGCTCCGACCAATCCGAAGATAGCTCGTTTCCAAGAGGGGTGTGGTTTCATCTGTCGTTCGGGAAATTTGCAACGTCAGACGTTCAACAAGACAAATCCCTGCTGTAAGTACTAAGTACTAGGTAAGGTACCTGTAAGTACCTGTGTAGTTACAACTAATTTATTCCAGCACCTCAAACACAACCACTTTGTTGAATGGGGAGGTGCGTGTGGCGCTGCGGGGTAAACAAGACAGTGGCAAAAACCAAAACACCGGCGAAAAAAACAGAGATTACATTTATATGACGAATCACGCAGCTCTAGGCACAGGCAATCCAGCACCTAAATATAGTGCAGGACAATGTTAAGATCATCTTCACAGAATGCATTTACAGCATTTGGCAGACGCCCATATTATCCCGAGCAACTAAAATCTGAGCAATTGAGGGTTAAGGGCCTCGCTCAAGGGCCCAGAATACACAGAGGCTGTGATATAAAAAGAACGCATAGGCTCACAGTTTGCTTTGCCTATCAAGACGAATGGATCCTGCTGCAATTGATCTATTCCCAACAGAGAGGTTGGCGTAATAACATCCGTATACGTGCACGTGTGACGGATGCGCTAACGTAATTAGCAGCAACTAGCCAGGCCTAATCTTATCGAGGGATAAACCACAACAACACGGCTGGCTTCCCTGTAAACAGGAAGTGAGGAGAGGCAAGAAAATAAACTACAGCGCCTGGAACGACAGGAAAAGCAAAGGATTTTTTATACAATTATTTTTAGAATGACTTCAAATGACTTTTTTTTTATAGTGCTATTCTAATCTACAGACACAGGAAGTATCAAAATATACTCGGGTTTACACTAATAATGAACCTTGTAGAAAGTGTAGATCAACATTTGGAGTCGTATAGCCCTTGGTGAACGCACGCAGCAACAGCTGTTGTGAAACATTAGCCCCTGCTCTGTTTATTGATGGGATCTTTTCGAGCACAGCCTGTAACGCTGATTGCAGATAAGGATCGTGCGGTATCACCGAGCCACCCGCTCCCAGATCTTCCCACTGAAACAACAGATCTTTCCAGGGCGAGTTCATCCATCGAGACAGGCGCCCAATTTACAGCAGCCATTTGGCAAATTCCACTGTAATGATAATTAGCTGTTTGGGTGAGAAATTCACCGATATAAACCGATGTGTTCATTCTTTTAGCGTGGTCTATTTTTTTTAAATATATAGTAGTGACGTTTTAGTGTAGTCTATTATTCCAACTATTGGTCAAGAACAGAAACTGACCTAAACACTAAGCGATGTCCACTGGGACGGGAATCATACGGCGCCCTCCCTCTGTCTCTGTGCACATTTCCAGTGTTAGAGATACAGTAAGAGATACAGTAGAGATACAGTAAAGGGTTGGTGTTTTTTTTTATACCATAAACAGCCCCAAAAATATTGCTTTTATTGCAAATAATTAGGATTAAATCTAATAAACGTCCACACACAAAGACATAATTAGTGCGGCTTTGAACCAGAGATGTACCGAAATGAAAATTCTGGATGCAGTGGGCCGAAAACCAAAATATTTTCATAAAATATTTTTAAATACTTTTTGTATGATTGATTTTTTTTTTAATAGTAGATTTTTTGATTTGAATTGGAATCAATTTGAATTGAACTAATAAATAAATATAAAAACTAATAAATAAATATAATATAATATAATGTAAAATATAATACAAACGAATAAATAAAATAATCACAGCAAAAGTTTACTCTGAAAGCTAAATATGGAGACGGGGGGATCGGGGCATATTTTCAGTTTCGAAGGTTTTCGGGGTGGCTAAAATTTGGTTGCATTTGGTTACAGATTACAAATGACCCTATTGAAAATGTAATATATAGTGGTCATTTTCAATTACTTTATAAAAGTAAAGTAAATTGATTACATTTGATTACTTTAATTTGTCCACTAGGTGATTATTATATTATTATATAATTATATATATTATTATTATAGGTGATTAGGTATATATATATATAAGGCACGGTGGCATAGTGGTTAGCACATTCGCCTCACACCCCGCCAGGGTCCGGGTTCGATTCCCGTCTCGGCCATGTGTGTGTGGAGTTTGCATGTTCTCCCCGTGCCTCAAGGAGGTTTTTCTCCGGGTTCTCCGGTTTCCTCCTGGTCCAAAAACATGCACGGTAGGTTGATTGGCACCTTGGAAAATTGTCCCTAGTGTATGAATGTGTGTGTGAATGTGTGTGTGTGTGCCCTGCGATGGGTTGGCATTCCATCCAGGGTGTATCCTGCCTTAATGCCCATAGACGCCTGAGATAGGCACAGGCTCCCCGTGACCCGAGGTGAAGATCGGATAAAGCGGTAGAATGGAGATGAATGAATGAATGAATGAATATATATATATATATATATATCTATATTATATTATATATATATATATATATATATATATATATATATCTGAAAAAGGGGGACATATTTTCGGAACTGAGCTTCTTCCGAATCTAATTATTGAGGGGAGGGTGTGTTGGGGCGGCGGTCGTTGGAATTTGTAGTTTTCAACATTTTCTAAAGTAACTGTAATTTAATGACATGTTTTTTTTTCGCTGTAACTGTAACGGATTACTGTTACTGTTATTTCATAATTAAATTACGTAACACCGTGAGATGTAACTCCCCAACACTGATCCCTACATAGAACCTTTTTCTATTGTAAAATATAGTGCATAGATCGAGTGAAAAGTATTAAGAAGTCGACAATGTTTACACAACAGAAATGTCTGAAACGGACCTTGTTTTTTTCTGAAAAAAAAAAAAAAGAAAAAAAGGATGCATAAGTCAAGCATGTTTCCAACCAAGATCTACGGTCTGAGTTAGACCTCGTTTTCATAAATAATACATCATTTTTTTCAAGCTATTTAACAATGAAGCAGATCGAAGAATCAACAAATGAACAAAAATAAATCTGCTCTATTATTTATGTGGCAATCTTTATGTAATGCTTTTTTTTTTTTTTTTAAACAATCGTTTTTTGCTCATTTTTACAATGGTGCACGTAATGTTGAAGACCACATTATAACACGCTTCATCATTTCTGTAGCACCTGACACACAAACCACATCACCTCCCACATAATGACTCATGCTAAAAATGACTAAGTGCAAAGTGCAGCCAGGGAAGGGAAGGGAAGGGGAGGGGGAAAAAAAAAATACACCCTCAAACATTACTTTTACATTTCATGGCCACATATTCACACTTACGACACTCTGACAGCAAATGCTCGAGCTGGTAACACTGGTCCAATCAGCTCTAAACATTTACACAGCACCAACTAGGTGACTGCACATACTGAAAAGACATTCTGCTCGACGTGCGCGTTGCACTGCACAAGCCCTAAATTGGGTCACAGGAAGAGAAGCTCGGCTTCAGATGAACACACTGAAAGGAATAATGATAGGATATTGCAAAAGATTAAACCTTCTAAGATCTTGTTTTTAAACGATCTGTATCGTGAGGATTTTATTCACATGAAACCAAATCTGGTTTTAATTTGCTTCTTACTAGAAAATAATATGGGGGGAAAAAAAGTCATTTCAAAAGCATAAATATTCAAATGACGTCATACAAATTAGACTGCAGCATTAAATCATGTACATTTTCAATAACTCTTTTATTTTAATTCTTTTTTATTTGAATGTCCCGCCTGTAGATCGACCACAAAACAATAATCACCATTGTCTCTGTAGCAGATCCTCAGTTGTGGCCTGAATTGAAACGATTATTAGCTACAGCATAAAGAATGCCCCGTGTTACATAAAGCATTATATGTCGATTATATGTTTATGCAACGTTTTAGACCCCATCCAAACAGACAAACACCAATCCGAGCACAAACAAACCCCCCCCCAAAAAATAAATGCACAGAAACGCCTTTGTCTAATTGTTTGGCTTCTTGCATCACTGCAGGACAGAATTGCTGAGGTAGAACCGAAAGCTCAGGTGGAGAGAGCTACAGCTATTGCAGAAGGAATATCAAGCAGTAGCTGTTTAACTTCTGCCTCCCCCTCTCTCCCTCTCTGTCTCTCTCACACACACACACACACACACACACACACACACACACACACACACACATACATTCTTCTCCAATCTGATGAAATGCTCACAGAATTGGACTAATCCGTAAACTGGAACAGACGATGTCTGGAGGCCCAATTTCACTCGGCAAAGATAATGAAAGTTTGAGGAATCAAGCAAGAGTTCAATTTATTTGATTGATAAAGAAAGGACAGTTTTTAAAATGGTTCTTTAGGTTTAATTGAATAAATAATTTAGTTTCTCAGATTGGAATAAAAAAAAAATCTCTTTCAATCAGTCTGAAGCAAACTTTGTCTAAAGATATTGACTAAAGACCTTTATATATGCACAGATCGAAGTTATATAGATATATATATCGTATATTAGATAATGATATATATATATAGAGACTATAGATAGAATATGACAAGATCTTAGATATATATAGAAAAATAAATATATACATGGCTACGCGTATAAATATATATATATTATATATATATATATATATACACGTATGCAATATATACAGTGATACAGTATACATTCTGTACATGTATATGGTATATATGTCATACACATGTATATGTATATAGGGTATATATATACTGTTATATATATACTGTATATATATAATATATATATATATATATATATATATATATCACACACACACACACACACACACACACACACACACACACACACACATATATATATATATAGGTATTCTTCTTGTGGTTAAACTATGACCTGCATCAGCGGTTTCAGTGATCCTTTACTGTATTAGAATTAGAGCTGGACAATCATCATCATTATCAATTAATCCGAGTATTGAACACTTTTCCGTATTGAACATGCAGAATATGAAATACAATGACGGCGCTCCGACGAATATGAACAGCTTGTTTCCAAGCGGTGGTGCGGTTTCATCAGTCGTATGGAAACGCTTCGGGTTTACAACTTCAGACGTCAACAAGCGAAAAAAACCCTGCTGTAAAATGTGTAAAAGTTTGTAGCAATTAAAGAAAGCAGCAGGACTAATTTATCCCAGCACCTCAAACTGAACCACAAATTGAACGTGGAGGTGTGTGTGTGTGTGTGTGTGTGGCGCTGAGGGTTAAACATGACAGCGGCAGCCGCAAAACACCGGCTAAAAACAGGTAAATATAGCAAACACATTTTTCCACTGTACGAAAAATGAATTTAGTCAAAAAAAAAAATCTATTTATATGGCACATCGCCCAGCTTTTTTGGTAAGTTACTATTTTACGACTATCATGAAAGAGGGGCACGGTGGCTTAGTGGTTAGCACGTTCACCTCACACCACCAGGGTCCGGGTTCGATTCCCGTCTCGGCCATGTGTGTGTGGTGTTTGCATGTTCTCCCCGTGCTTCAGGGGTTTTTTCTCCGGGTTCTCCGGTTTCCCCAGGTACAAAAACATGCACGGTAGGTTGATTGGCACCTTACCAAAAATTCTCCCTAGTGAATGTGTGTGTGTGTCCTGCGATGGGTTGGCATTCCATCCAGGGTGTATCCTGCCTTAATGCCCATAGACGCCTGAGATAGGCACAGGCTCCCCGTGACCCGAGAGAAGATCGGATATAGGGGTAGAAGAGGGATGGATGGATGGATGGACTATCATGAAATACTCATTCATGCTATTGTTTTCCTTTATTAAAGGTAATAATGCAGCAAAAAGGGCCTTAAGGCGGCTCACCATGATAGCAGAAAGACCCTCCAGTCGTGGAAAACTCACACTCATTGAAGTTCTGACACTGGCGACTCCTTCCATAAAATGTTAATACTCACTTCTTATAGAAAATGCCTCCAGATAAACCTTTTGCAGCTACAAACTACACTGAACAACTTGTACTTATAATAACGATAATATCAACCTGTGATTTCTATCCCAGATAATAATGTGCCACGTGCTCTACCGACCCTTTAACCAAAAAACTGTCCCTAGATATAAATATAAAGTGCCCCTGTAATGCCTGCAATGTACTGGTGCTGTGACCATTACAGCTTAAAGCCTAGTTTTTCCTGGGCCAGGCTCCAGATTCACAGCATCCCTGATGAGGTGGTTTTTGAAGATGAATGACAGATTTGCCGTACAGCTTGTCAGAGCTGCTGTTACAGAAATGAGTCCAGGAAGGGTCGAGAATTCGACAGTGTCGGGGTATAAATACGTTTAACACTTACCTTTAAATAGGTTTAAATGAAATTGGTGACAAATGCAGAAGGTCAGCGCAAGGGCACTTTATATAACTGGTACGGAACTCATTTCTCATTTTCTAATGTCCATATTTTACATAAAAACAGCGTGCTAGCATCAAGCATGAGACGGCGCGACACGACCGAAGGAGGAAACGGGTTCATTTCTTTATATTTTCCCATTTTAATTAGAATAAAATCACAAAATCATCGCTCGCCGGGTCCTGCCATTGACACCGACCCTGCAGCAGTATCAATACGGCTAATTTAAGATAATGTATCGCGACTCACATACAGAACGAATCGAAAAGACGGTATTCAAAAGATCAGTATTATTAATATAGCAGAATAAAGAAACATCAACAACATGCTTTCCCTCCTTCAGGGTCTGCATACATTGCCACCTGCATTTCTTTGCCAGTGGATTTTTACATCGCCTTGTCCAAACACTGCAGCCGGATGATCATCAACTGCCCCGGATCAAACCAAAACAAACCGGGCGCTGTAGATATGGCAAGATATCGCTCGTGTGAGCAGACTTGTTGGCTGATACTCAGCAAACAGCTCCGGGGGAAAGGGGGGGGGGGACGAACAGGAGACGCCATTAGCCGCAGGTTTTTTCCTCAGCAGCTCTGTTGGCATTGGCACCTTGCTTTGGTTTGCATTTCCCTTAGGGCTCGATCTATCACAGAACAATAACATGATGCATGTTGTATAAGGAAGTGGCAGAATGTGCACAATGGTTTTTGTTTGCACGAGTATTAATGCTAGAAAAGCAGCACGTATTTTAAACACTAAGAATAATCTTAGGCGTTATAGTTACGGTCAGCTCGGACGTTAAAGCATTGGGTCAAATCCCAGCCAGGGTTCAGCACCACCAAGCTGCCACAGTGATCCCTTGAGTAAGGTCCTTAACCCTTGCTCCGGATAAGAGTGTGTGCCAAATGCTGTTGTCACACAGCGGCATTATGTACTACAGTATAAAGCCACTGATATTTCAGAAATGTCAAGTCGTCATACTGTCGTGTCTACATGGATCCTATAGAATCCGTCATCTTCCGTCTAATAGTTAATACACCTCGACACTGTTTAATTCTTGATATAACATTGCGACATTAATATCCCTAACAGCACAGCTCTGTGCACCATGTTCTCAATACATATGTACATATGTAGACTTTAGCTGTAAACAACACCACATCTGCCTATTGATTATTCTTCTAAAAGCACACACAGCTGTTATAACGTTCACTTTAGGTTCCCCGAGGCGTTTAACGCCGCGTCACATTTTCTCCACGACGGAAATAAAGCAACCCATACCGCGGCGGAAAACCCGATTAGGCGCGGCGAAAGACCCCGAATCCGATGACGGAATACTCACAGCACAAGCCGTGACCCCGAACCCGAGACAATACGCAGACGGCCTCATCTGGTCCAGTTCAGAGGAACATTAATAGTCTAATGGGTGCAAAAGGGGACAGCTGCCATGTATCGAACTGCACTTAATTACATAATACACGCGAGCGTATGCAAGAGCGCAAGCGCACACATGCGCGCCGCACCCAGGGAACGTGGGACGCAAATTGCTTGACCCTCATGCGTAATCCTGACGCTTTACGTTTGTGCTAATGCACTATAATGTGCTACAAGCGCCACGCTTTCCCCATTTTGTTTATGACGTTATCGCACTCCAATTTCCTGAAATCTTTGCACGATGTGTTCTTTTGAACCCTGAGCAGGTCAAATTATTATTATTTTTTTTCCAAACAGTGAGGTAAACATTCTTCAATAGTGTGTAAACCAGCAGTGTGGTTGGTTGGTTAAAGTGTGTGTGTGTGTGTGTGTGTGTCCAGTTACTTTGTGTTGAGAAGCCTGATGGCTTATGGAATCATCAGTAGCTCAGATCAGTAGCTAACATTTTGACAAGGGGGTTAAACTTTAATATGCAAGATTTAGACCTTGCAAACTGTTTAGTAACGCTGTATAACAGATGTGATATTATACACATGAACAGTTTATAAAAGATATTATATTTAATCTGACATTTCTCAGAGAGATCTGACAGAAACAATGGGAAATTGTAATATATATATATATATATATATATATATATATATATATATATATATATATATATATATATATTATATATATAATATTCATTCATTCATCTTCTATAGCTTTATCCGATCTTCCCTCGGGTCACGGGGAGTCTGTGCCTATCTCAGGCGTCTATGGGCATTAAGGCAGGATACACCCTGGATGGAATGCCAACCCATCACAGGACACACACACACGCTCACACACACATTCATACACTAGGGACAATTTTACAATGTGCCTATCAACCTACAGTGCATGTTTTTGGACCTGAAGGAAACCGGAGAACCCGGAGAAAAAAAAAACCCTGAGGGAGGCACGGGAGAGAACATGCAAACTCCACACACACATGGCCGAGATGGGAATCGAACCTGGATCCTGGAGGTGTGAGGTGAACGTGCTAACCACTAAGCCACCGTGCCACATATATTATATATATATATATATATATATATATATGATGTACATGTGTAAATAGCCCACACATGCCCACACATGCGCCCTGTGGGACAAAATTTGCTAGACCCTTGTGCATAATCTGGATGCTTTACTTTTGTGTTAATGCACTATAATGTATTATGATGTTATTACACTTCCTGAAAATCATCAAACAATTAGTTCTTTTCCTCGGCTTTTTGAGAAGATTGCAACTTTCATTATCATTTTTAAATCTGCCAATCCGCCTTTTTCTAATTAAGATGCTGATTTTGGCAAACGTTCCATTTTAAACCAATGAGCTGAAGTGTCCCGAACCTTTTTAGTTACGATTTGTTGAGTCACAGTACCGAGCAATTTCTGTTGAAGGTCTAGGCCTTGTGCCTCAGGGTAAAAAGGGAAACAGTACTCTCCTGCCAATATACTGTAATAACGTCGGCTGGGTGAAATCCTTGACGTTCCTGTTAGCAGAACAAGCAGTCAATCTAATGTCCAGGCCTAAAAACAATAAAAAAGGAGAAATGGACACTGACTGTACACTAATACACAAATCTAAAAATCTAATGTCTAAATGTCTGTTGACTATAAGGGGAAATAAACGCTCAAACCCCACAATTTACCAACATCCCACATGCTGACAAACTGTTCACCAAATGAGATCCATACATTCACTCCATATATTCATTCATTCATTCATTCATTCATCTTCTACCGCTATAACCTCGGGGAGCCTGTGTCTATCTCAGGCGTCTATGGGCATTAAAGCAGGATACACCCTGGATGGAATGCCTTCCCATCGCAGGACACACATTCACATTCACACACACATTCATACACTAGGGACAATTTTCCAAGGTGCCAATCAACCTACCGTGCATGTTTTTGGACCGGGAGGAAACCGGAGAACCCGGAGAAAAACCTCCTTGAGGCACGAGGAGAACATGCACAAAGTCCACACACACATGGCCGAGAAGGGAATTGAACCCAGGCCCTGGCGGTGTGAGGCGAACGTGCTAACCACTAAACCACCGTGCCCCTCTCACTCCATAAATATATACCACAAATACAGCGTTCTGTTTGTAGTCTCTGATGGTAATAAAAACGCAATTCATGCAACAAAGGCAGCCGAACCTATAGTTTTAAAACAAAAGCCAGGGAGGAAAATGCTGTTCCTACTGTTAGCGGATGTTCGGAACAAGGCGTGAAGAGGTGGCGGCTCCTGTTCATACCACAGGATGAGTTTGTTTCTTTGGCAAGCGGCTGCGGCTCGAGTCGTAGGACACGCTTAATGGATCACGCGTTACACGGAAATCAAGTTTCAAGTGCATGGACAGTGGATTATACTTTCCCAGGCCGGAGTACACGGTATCACTTGCATTTTATTTCCTGCCTCGGCCTGGTAGTGTGTAGCTTCTGGAATATCTGTGGTCTTTATTATATTCAGCGCCAAGGAACATCAGATAGCAACGTTTCCATAAAACTTATGGAACCAATGGTATCTTTCAACAAAACAAAGGATTATGTCAATTCTTCATAGCATATGACTTTACCACTTTACTGTGTGTGTATGTGTGTGTGTGTGTGTGTGTGTGTGTGTGTGTGTGTGTGTGTGTGTGTGTGTGTGTGTGTGTGTGTATTTAGTGGATCATACAGACCACTGGGCATTTTCTTTTCAAATATTTATTTCTTTTTATGCCTTTGTGGTCATTTGAAAATAAATATACGCATGAACAAAATTCTGACTTTGTAAAGGTCTTTGCCGTAGTCACTAACATTTCTTGTTCCTTTAGTTGATTTTACAAACAGTATTGGTAACATAATGCAGGATGGACATGAGTGTCATATTCAACACATATTACCAGATGCAGATTTTCTGCACATGAGAGAAATATTTTTCTCATAATATTCATATTTTCACCAAATGCAAGCGCTAAAAGCAGCAATAAAAGATTTCTACATAGTTTATAGGGAAATGAATTACTCCCCTGAACTGAATCACATTGGATGAAGGAAAAAAAAAACAACAAAAGGCTGTTCTTCATGTTTACATGGACATCTTGTATTTGTTATCTTATGGGTTTGCAATGGCTCCATTATGTAAAGGAACGATCATATGATTCATACATCATCTTTTAATTGCCATGTGACAGCAGTGAGTAAATATCGAAAAAACAAACGATAACAACAGGAGATGTACTAATAGGAATTTGGTCCGAGTTTCGATTGGTGATGTCGCGTCGCAAAGAAAATCCCGTAAACTGGTTATGTCTGAATCACGTCCTGAGAAGCAGTCACTGGGCATTTAAAATTAAGAGCTGGGCGTACAAATTAAATCTCCGATTTTATTCGACAAATTTTTGATTTCGAATAGCGTGGGAAAATATGACTCGTTTTTCCGCCGGTGTTTTGGGGTTGACCGCTGTCATGTTTATTCCGCAGCACCGCACACGCACACACCTCTACCTCTGGGTTTGTTTGAGCTGCTGAGATAAATGAGTCGTCCTGATACCTTTACCTGCCACAAACTAATGAACTATTTCCATGTTGACAATACGATTTTACCTCGGTTTGGCACAATGAGCTTCCGTAGTTCTTGCGAAACACTATTTCATACAACTGATGAAACCACGCCCCTCTGAACAAGCAACAAGCTCTTCGGATACGACCCGAAGCTCGCTGTGCCAAACCGAGGTAAAATCGTATCGTCAGCATAAACCAAAAACGCGAATTAATCAATAATGACGATTGATCTCCCAGCACTATTTCAAATATCTGCTTTTTAAAAATAGTATATGTATACAAAAAATCCACACAAGCAGCTCCTGTACAGAACCCTCCACACATATTGTGTTTAAATACTCACAGAAAAGCTGCAGGTGTTTGTTTTTTTTTTCCCCGGTGCTTGAATGGAGGTTTGGAAACAGACATGGGAATTTAAAACCAAGTTCGTGCTCGTACTGCACTCGTTCTCTTTTTATTACTTGCCTTTGCTGATTCCGAAATTCAATGAAAGGGTCTATTAGAGAGCAGTGTATTCTAATGAAACCTAATAGGCATGACTCATCATTGGGACAAGGACAGAAGCTGCACAGCGTCCATCAACACGGTACTGTCCCTCTTACACACAAACACAGCGACAATGGCAGGTTGAAACCCTGTACACGAAACCCATCCCGGCTCCTTCAAGAGGTTTCACAAGGGTTTCCAGGTTGGATCGACAGTCATTTCTTTATTTATTAGGAGTGCATGTTTGCTGAAGTCCAACGTAAAACAATTTTCCTCGCTCCGAGTTCAGTTACTCGAGCAGGGTCGAGCAGGGTTGAAAATAGAACAGTTCGCCGTTAGCAGCTAATGCTAACGCTGCCTGTCAACTCCGGGCTTAATCTCTGTAATGTCTGCCATCCTTGAGATGACACAGCGCACAGAGCAGCACCGCTCGTTCAGATGACTCATCCTCTCTGGAACACACGCCCCAAACACTTCCAGCACTCGAGATACATTCACAACCAAGCATGAGCAACAACATGCTGCCTTACACTCTATAAAACAAATCGAATAAAGAGTAAGGTGAAACTGATTTCCAATATTTATGGATTGTTGTTTTTTTTGATGATAGCGCCGATCCGTGTGGTCGTGCTGTAATAATAAGACCTCAGACTGCAATATAGTCCAGCATTCATTTATTCTGATGTGACAAATAATATGATTAGTATGTATGTGAACCAGAACAGGCTCCAGCTGTGTACAGTATTGACTTTGTGAAGATATTTTGTGGCACTTGCCGGATATTGTATTTCTCTGCCGTTAATTGATTCTGCATTATTATAATTTGAGTTGTAGAATCCCTTTACTATAAAAAAAACAACAGACAGGTAAAATATCAAGTCAAATATCAAGTCAAGTCAAATATTCTGCAGTCAAATAGGTCTATATATATATATATATATATATATATATATATATATATATATATATATATATATATATATATATATATATATAGATTATATATATATATATATATATATATAGATGTATTTATGTATTTATGTATATATATATATATGTGTTATATGTATATATATATATAAAACATCATACATATATGCATACATATAATAGGGAAAATAATATGTATAGCAAAGTACATTATGTTCAATGTATCCATATATATATATATATATATATATATATATATATATATATATATATATATATACACATACATACATACATACATATATAGATATATATAATATATATATATATATATATATATATATATATATATATATATATATATATATAGGTCCAAGCTGCCGCCCTTGGGCTCCTTGAGCAAGGACCCTTAACCCTCTGTACTCCTAGGGGCGCCGTATCATGGCTGACCCTGCGCTCTGACCCCAGCTGCCAACAACAACAACAAGCCGACAAGCTGGGATATGCAAAGAAAGAATTTCACTGTACTGTGATGTTTATGTGATAAATAAAGGCTATTATATGGGATCACTCTGTTGGGAACCATCTTGCATTTCACAAGCAATTAGTCAGATGATTTTTAAAGAATTAAAGAAAAATTTTGCACAGAGGTCTATTATTAGCAATTGTCAGTCATCTGCATCAATCTCTGACTGCAAATTCAACATAATCATTTTATACGCCTAATTGATTAGGAGAAAACCCTTTTAGAATTGTATTGCACAGCTGAGAACCCTTGTACTCATTCATTCATTCATTCATCTTCTACGGCTTTATCCGATCTTCCCTCGGGTCACGGGGAGTCTGTGCCTATCTCAGGCGTCTATGGGTATTAAGGCAGGATACACCCTGGATGGAATGCCAACCCATCACAGGACACACACACTCAGATTCACACACACATTCATACACTAGGGATAATTTTACAAGGTGCCAATCAACCTACCGTGCATGTTTTTTGGACCGGGAGGAAACCGGAGAACCCGGAGAAAACCTCCTTGAGGCACGGGGAGAACATGCAAACTCCACACATACATGGCCGAGACGGGAATCGAACCCGGGACCCTGGCGGTGTGAGGCGAATGTGCTAACCACTAAGCCACCGTGCCCCCAGAACCCTTGTACTAATGGCGAAAAATGATCTTGAAAAATTGACAGATCAAATGTCTAAGAAAACATTCATTATTTCTATTAAAATCATTCGTTCTAACTCTGACGGTGTCAACATGTCCTGTCCTTCTGCTATATTTTCTATTCAGACGTCATGTGGGTTTCCTTAGAACAATAAAAATTAAACTGCATATTATTCCTGTGTACTGTACCTATGCAATGACAAATTCCTATCTTTCTTTCAATCTTTTCTATTTTCCTGTCTATCCATCACTACTCAAAATAAAATAGGAACATTTGTCACAGGATTTGTTATTCTTTATTTCTCTGGCTGGATGTTGGATGTTGGTGCTAATCCTAACCCTCTCTACCCCTGGACTTGCTTCACTCATTTTCCATTACGCTTTCTGTACTTGGGAGCCCCTCTCTGCTGCTGAAGATGGTCCCATGTGTATATCCAAAAGGCTGCACTTCTTCAAAACAGTCGGTGCCTTACGATTTATTCAGTAGATAACTTCAATTGGATACACTAAACTACGTAAAAAAACACACATCTACTATAACCATAAGAACCGTGACACTCAAGATTGTTTATAAAATAAAAGTACACAATAGTGGGAAAGCGCTTGATTTATAATCCTACTATCCGAGATCTGCTTTCTCTCAAGGTTTCTTTCTCAGGCTCACCTTCTCGCTCTTTCTTAAGGGACTTGAATCTATATACAGAATACTCCAACGCGGCGAAAATGTCAATTAAAATAAACAATATTGAGCGATGATGATTTTCTGAATTCATACCGAACGCTGGCGACACGCAATTGTGGAGCAAAAAGGGTTCGAAAATATAGGTGGGTTTTGAATGTCACTCCACCCACATTAGTACAGTGATGCTGCTCATTTCTGTGTATATCAGGGCTGTAAATGTATTCAAATATTTCATCGTGAATAATCGCATGTTTTCAATGTACCATAAATGAATACTTTTCATGTTTCTAAAACTGTAACAGATATGATATTTATATACATTTCTCTCAAAATCTCTCCCTTTAGTAAAATTGATGACTATTTAATCATTATTTTACTCTGGAAATGAATTTTCTGTTCATCCTATTCAATTTATTTTATAGTGGTTGTTTTAATTGTAAATATGGGACGTGGCTCCTTTAAGAATTCTGTTCCGGTTGCTTTTCCATATAAACTGGTGATACGGTGTTTACGTTATACGGAAGCGCATTGCATTCCCAAAAGAAAAATGCGTAATAGGTTTAATTCAGGTCAATTTAGGAAGTGTGAGTCGATGCACTGAAGCTTCTTTATTCATCTGTTCTTTTTTGTCCGTTAATAACAGTTAATAACAGCCCCGGTGTATATCAATAAAGACCATTGGAATAAAGACCTTTTGGAATATTTGACTAAAGCTAATTTACCTTTAGTGTCAACCAAAACTACTTAAAATGAAACGATCACAGAGGACCGAAAAAACAAAAACAAAAACAAAATCGAGGACTGAATGGTAGCAGAGGATCTGCTGAACCTACAGTGATTAATCTTATTTTTTTTTAACGGCGCCATAACGAGCTAATTCCAGCTAATTTCCAGCTTAATTTCCAGCTAATATTGCTTTTTAAATATTCTCCTCGCTATACAAAGTTGTCTTGTGTTCATGTGAAAGGGACATGTTAAATTAGTCACCAACCGTGGCAAAGCCGCAGACTACAGGAACTTTTCTTGTAATAAATGAACATAAAATTTGATTTGTCTCCTCCCCCTTGTTTTTTTATTTTTATTTTTTAAATGAGGGGGGCACGGTGGCTTAGTGGTTAGCACGTTCACCTCACACCGGCAGGGTCCGGGTTCGATTCCCGTCTCAGCCATGTGTGTGTGGAGTTTGCTCGTCTCCCCGCGCCTCAGGGGGTTTTTCTCCGGGTTCTCCGGTTTCCTCCCGGTCCAAAAACATGCACGATAGGTTGACTGGCACATTGGAAAATTGGCATTCCATCCAGGGTGTATCCTGCCTTAATGCCCATAGACCCCTGATATAGACACAGGCTCCCCGTGAATGAATGAATGAATGAAACCAGGAGTTTTGGGATCCATTGCAGCACTCATTTGAATTCTTAGTCGCATTTTATTTATCGTTCGTTTCAGGATTTATTCAAAAAATTATTTAAAATGTTTATTAATTTATAAAATATAAAATAAAATATTAAATAAACAAAAAAAAAAAACAATACAACGATAATAATACTATCACTAATAATACTAAAACTATAATAATAATCTGCATGCATAACATAAGAGCCCATTTTTTTATACACACACCTCGGTGCTTTTGCAAGGGATTTCGCGCTTAATGAACAGACCTATATATTTAACGAAAAGGCCGAACCACAGAACGGTCCGTAATGTTATGTAGCCATTATCAAATGAATGTGAGCAGCTCTGTGAATGACACCTCAATCAGCGGAAGTGGCTGGATACTTAAGAACACTGCTGAGAAACCATGCTGTGTCCCTGATCTCGGAGAAGTCTGATTCTGATTTCCCATTTCTCAAAGACAATCCATTTTCCTCTCTCTCTCTCTCTCTCTCTCTCTCTCTCTCTCTCTCTCTCTCTCTATCTTTCTCTCCTCTCTCTCTCCTCTCTCTCTCTCTCTATCTCTCTCTCTCATACACACTTTTATACCCCCTAACTTAGCTGTAGAGAACAAACTAAATCCTCCATGAATAAATGTGAAGGCTAATCAATGAATAATGAAGGTAAATTAATAAAACATGGCGAACATAAATCAAGCAGTACAGAGGAGAAGCAGCGTCTTCCTGTCCTCTTAAAGGAGGGGGTAAAACAGGATATATATATATATATATATATATATAGAGAGAGAGAGAGAGAGAGAGAGAGAGAGAAAGAGAGAATGTAACATCTGTTCTCAACCACTATCTCTGTCTTTCCCGGAGTTAAACATCTTATATACACTTTATGGACTGGTATATGTGTGGACACCTGACCATTCGTATGTGGATCGAAGATTTGTGTGTGCGCTCTTGATATAATAACTTCCATATTACTTCAACTACTACCAATCAGCCACAAAGGCAGCAATAAAGTCAGATAGTAATGTTGGTGAGGTGCGGTATTCATCCCAAAGGTGTTCCAAGCCCTTATAACACACGATTCCACTCAAACCCACGTAAATGATATCTTCATAGAGCTAAATTTGTACTCAAGCTAGAATACAGTGGGTTTTGGGTCAAGTTGGAAATCGAATGCTTTTAAAGACTTCCTACGCAAGTGTGCACCTCCAATTTCGTCTTTTTTCGGGGGATGAAGAACGACGTACGGCTGGAAAAGTGTCCCAATACTTTTGCCCACGTGGTGTAGATGACCCTGGACTCTAATAACTAACTGTAACTGTAAACAGAAAACTCAACACTCATCATCATCATTATTATTACTGAAATCTTCTATTTTGACAATTGGAATATTATACATTTACATATAGCATTTTCCAGATACCCTTATCCTTACAACTGAGCAATTGAGGGTTAAGGGCCTTGCTCAAGGGCCCACTAGTGGCAGCTTGGTGGGATTTGAACATACGACTTTCCGGTCCAGAGCCCAATGCCTTAACCACGGAGCCAACACCTCACTATAATTACATTTTTCCCCCACATAGGATTAATGCACTATATTTTAATTGATGGCCTTTAGGGCCTAATTTCAATGACCTTAACCGCTAAACTTCCACCTGCACCAATAATTAAAATTGTCGAATCACCAATTAATTCACTAACAATTAACCCGCTTCCTGAATTGCGATGTTTCATGCAGGGATGCAATCGGAGCATTGAGACGCGAGTAAATCTACGATGGGCGTGGCAGGCATAGAACGAACCCATTTAATAATTTAATGCTGCTACGGTTTCGTTTTGGCTCATTTTTTTTTTTCTTTTCCAAAACATCTCGGTGAAACACAATCAACTGATTTAAACGAACCCCAATCTCTCCTCCGTTCTTTGCCCTTTCCTCTGATCACTTCTTCTCATCTTCACCTTTAACTCAAGCAGCCGCGATTTCCCTCACAAAACACTTTCTCTTTCCACCGTCATCCCTTCTCACTCGCTTTTTTTTTCTCGACAGTGGGTGTGGATTTCTAATCCAATACATTGCACATACATTTGTGTTGCATAATTCCTGTAACTGCGGGGCACGGTGGCGTAGTGGTTAGCACGTTCACCTCACACCGCCAGGATCCGGGTTCGATTCCCGTCTCGGTCATGTGTGTGTGGAGTTTGCATGTTCTCCCCGTGCCTCAGGGGTTCTTTTCTGGGGGTTTTTCTCCGGGTTCTCCGGTTTTCCCCCGGTCCAAAAACATGCACGGTAGGTTGATTGGCACCTTGGAAAATTGTCCCTAGTGTATGAATGTGTGTGTGAATGTGAGTGTGTGTGTCCTGCGATGGGTTGGCATTCCATCCAGGGTGTATCCTGCCTTAATGCCCATAGATGCCTGAAATAGGCACAGACTCCCCGTGACCCGATGGAAGATCGGATAAAGCGGTAGAAGATGAATGAATGAATGAATGAATGAATTCCTGTAACTTTCTTTTTCGCCAACACATACAATCTCTCTCTCTCTCTCTCTCTCTCTCTCTCTCTCTCTCTCTGTCATGTACATGTTCATTGTTTACTTCTCTGTATTAGTCTCTTATAGCAGTGAGAAGATATTAAAATCCTGGATCATATTTGGAGTACAGCTATAATCTGGTGCCGATGAGACTCATCTTTCTCTCTCTCTCTCTCTCTCTTTCTTACACACACATACACACACTCACAACTAGGCCTGACATACAGTTTACCATTTACAGTAGAGAATTCAAAAAGGAATTTTTCACTGGTACTTTTTTCACTGCAAACTAGTACATTGCTCATATGTTCAGACTTCAAATCACATTTATATGTCGCTCTGGATAAAAGCCTTAAATGTACATTTTACTCCCTTCAAAGTACGTATAGGATTTTTCTCTTCATTCTTTATGTATTTATTTTTATAGTTTTTTTTATTAATTACTTTGTTTTATTTTTATTGTTTTATTTTTTTTTTATTAATTACTTTATGTTTTATTTTTTAAACAAATACAAGAGGGCACGGTGGTTTAGTGGTTAGCACGTTCGCCTCACACCGCCAGGGTCCGGGTTCGATTCCCGTCTCGGCCATGTGTGTGTGGAGTTTGCATGTTCTCCCCGTGCCTCAAGGGGTTTTTCTTCGGGGTTCTCCGGTTTCCTCCCGGTCCAAAAACATGCACAGTAGGTTGACTGTCACCTTGGAAAATTGTCCCTAGTGTGTGAAAGTGTGTGTCAGTGTGAGTGTGTGTGCGCGATGGGTTGGCATTCCATCCAGGGTGTATCCTGCCTTAATGCCCATAGACGCCTGAGATAGGCACAGACTCCCCGTGACCCGAGGGAAGATCGGATAAAGCGATAGAAGAACTGAATGAATGAATGAATGAACAAATGAATAAACAAATGGCCAAATATACACCGATATTATTCCAATATACACCTTACAAATACTTTACGAACTTTTCGCCGATATTCGGATTCGGAAAGACTGGGCTGCTAGCTAGTCATGGATCTTAACGAACGCAGAGGGTAGCGAATGAGTGTAATAGCCATGTAATGCCTGGTAAGTACAGTACTTACTGTATACGTTACTGTATTCATTTTATACTGTTTATTCATTTCAAATGTATTATTGCTGTTCGAACTTTTCATTCAGGAATGCAGTAAACATGCAGATTTTATAGCTTATATCTTACGAACATAGTTAGGAGACGTGTAGTCAGTAGCGAATGCCACAAACAACTTACGATCAGATTCATAGTATGAACCAACTTGTGGAACATAACTTGTTCGCAGGGGACCGTAAGTATACACACATACGCATAAACGACAGAGCGACGCTGCTTCTTTCTACGATAGTCTTACAGCTATTTGTTTTAACCTGTAGGGAGAGTTCAGCTACTTCTAGTGCATTCAGTTCATTCATTCATTCATCTTCTACCGCTTTGTTCGATCTTCCCTCGGGTCACGGGGAGCCTGTGCCTATCTCAGGCGTCTATAGGGATTAATGCAGGATGGAATACTGCTGTGCATGTTTTTGGACCGGGAGGAAACCGGAGAACCCGGAGGAAAACCCCCTGAGTCACGGGGAGAACATGCAAACTCCACACACACATGGCCGAGATGGAAATGGAACCCGGGTCCTGGAGGTGTGAGGCGAGCGTGCTAACCACTAAGCCACCGGTATTCAGTTTTATTTCTAGAGCACTTTTTATAATGGACATTGTTTCAAAGCATCTTTAGCGAATGTTCGAGTTATAGGACAAAATGTCAATATAGCGTTTTATCCCTGATGAACGGCACTCCAAAGGGGAATCCCATCCTCACTTGGGTGACATCAAGAGTGTCAATATAATAAAATACCAGAACGAACATTGCAGTTTGTGAACGTGAGTAATGGTCCGGGATGTTTGCAGGGTCTAATTCCGGCATCTACTCTCTGAAGGAACCTCAGGAAGCCTCGGGATGAGAGAGGGAAAGAGTGGAAACATCCCCTGGTGTACAACACAAACCCATTTCACCCTCCTTTTTCTTCTGACGTTGCTTCTAAAGTGCAAGTTGTTCAGTGATTATGGAGCTGTTCACTGTCTTCAAGTTCGTTAAGGGCAAATGACTTCACCACCTTTTCCACTCGCGCCCCACCTGATAAGCGACAGAGACAGATGAATCTCCAGTTACTAATATAAAAAGGCCACGGGGAGCGAGTTAGACATCCGAGTCGACGCAGAGATGAAATGACTTGATGTAAAGCAATCAAAAAAAAAAAAAGAAAAAAGCTCTGTGTGATGTCATTTTCACCCGCTGTGAAGGATGATAGCAAGCCTTCGGGAGAAACTACATATTAGAATAAAAAAAAAATGTTTAATTAAAATTCGGACCCTAGAATACGTTTCTATTTAGGATTTCTTTACTGTTGTTTTTTTTACTTTTGCTTATTCGCTACGCAAACTTAAACATGTGGTGACAAACACGAGGGTGGTGCTGGGTGGGGACGGATCCTGAGCTGTAACACAGGAAATACTATCCACCACGAACACTTATTTCCAGTAAGCCCAGTATATTCTGGGCTGCTATTTAAAAAAAAAAAAAAAAAAAAAAAAAAGAAAAAGAGGAAAGAAAAAAAAAGGAAAAAAAAAAAAAGAATTCACCTAAACCACACCTTAGCAGGACCACAACCATTAGGGTTGAGTATGAAATATATACGGGGAGCCTCAAGGCCTTCATACAAATCGAAAAAAGGACACTAATTACATACATATTTTCTTTCATTTTTCATTTATAAATATTTTTTTCTTACTTTTTATGTCGAATATTTTACTTCTGTATTTTATTTGAATTAAGCACCACTTTTGCAGCATTGTTGCAAAGATTATATACAAATTGAAAGTAAGTTTTTTAATTATTTTAATTATTATTTTATATTTTTTTTATATATAATATTTTAAAAATGTCTTCATTTGGGCAC
>JACRUU010000016.1:13871176-13876176 GCA_030449085.1 Kryptopterus vitreolus
AAATAAATGAAGCGTAAGCAGACGCCATCCTTACCTTCCATCATGATTGCAGATTTGCATTCCTCTATCTCCAAGGAGCCTGCAACAACAGGAGGAAGGGGAGAAAGCCCTGGTTAGCAGATGGAGACCCGAGAGAGAGAGAGAGGCGGGCGTACCCGCGGCCGCGCTCGAGAGATTCCCAGCGGCCGTCGCCTGCCTGAATGCTCGGCCGTGAGTGTTTAGGCCATGGATGCTGCTGCTGCTGCTAGTCACTGCGGCTTTCATAGGATGCTCAAAGGGAGGAGGGAGGGGGAGAAAAAAAAAAGGCAAGAGAGGGCGAAGGGAGCTAAAGAGGGAGGTGCTCGAGAGGGAGGGAGGGGTGAGAGGGAGGGGGAGGTTTGCTGATGTCACAGCCAATCCCCCCGAGGTGCTGTGATACGTCACATGGCTTTGCTCGGCGCCCTCGCTGGGAATACACACATGCGACCTAAAACACGCATACACACTCATCTCATTACGGTGCCAGCTACTGGCAGGACCGAACAGAACGGGATTAATGAAGTGAACCGAAAGACGACTGGCCGTGGGCCGAGTGCTGTTTCTTTTTCCGAGGGCCCTTTGTATGACTCTCAGGAACACAAATTCATTTAAACCCGTACAGGCCGTGAGGCTCGACGTCCAAGGATCACGTCTCCTTCCAGCCTTCTGTGCTAAAAAATAAATAAATAAATAAATAACATCATCCACCCGATGTCACAGAACGGGAGGAGCCAGAGTACAGGCGACAGTACACTTTAGGAGGAGAAAACAAGAGGGGAGGAAGGACAATGAGACGAGGAGGTGGAGCTGACGGGGAAAAAAACGTGGACGAGCCAAGAAAAGGGCGTCGGGTCTCAGGTGTACAGTGCAATATGACTTCAAACCATTATAGAAAGCTTTAACTCCCCTGGACCCTGGATAGTATCGATGTTACTGTCGGCGTGTCGGGTTTAAGTAACGAGATTTGCAATCAATAAGCAAAGCACGGACGCATGTTCGTTTTTTCCCTCTGATTCCTCGTTTTCACCCCTTTTCATGCTGGGAAAAGTCGGGGGATAATGAAATGTGCACATGATGTGGGTCGATTAAAGTGTTTCACCAGATTAAAAGGAAATAATTGGGGTAGCAGAAATCTATGAAGAATAAAGTAAACGATGACATGTAGCTCATTGGATAGTATTCTCAAATTCTCAAAAAATGATTTTGCTTAAGGGGGCACAGTGGTTAGCACGTTCGCCTCACACCGCCAGGGTCCGGGTTCGATTCCCGTCTCGGCCATGTGTGTGAGTTTGCATGTGAGTTTTCTCCCCGTGCCTCAGGGGGTTTTTCTCCGGGTTCTCCGGTTTCCTCCCGGGTCCAAAAGCATGCACGGTAGGTTGATTGGCACCTTGGAAAATTGTCCCTAGTGTATGAATGTGTGTGAATGTGAGTGTGTGTGTGTGTGTGTCCTGCGATGGGTTGGCATTCCATCCAGGGTGTATCCTGCCTTAATGCCCATAGACGCCTGAGATAGGCACAGACTCCCCCGTGACCCCGAGGGAAGATCGGATATATATAGCGGTAGAAGTGACTCGTGAATCACTGCCTTAAGACACAGACGCCGAGGATATAGAAGATCCCGGACTCGATAGAGGGAGGTATGAAAGTGATATATAAAGCGATGTAGAAGCGGTAGAAGATAAATGAATGAATGAATGATTTTGCTTATATAATCCTTCTGAAATGATATTATTCTTTAGAGCCATCTTGAAGCAAAGCATCAGACTGGCTTAGACAGTATTATGATCCATGAACTAGTCATTAAACATTAAAAGCAAAACCCTCCTGTCAGTCATGTTCGGTTTCTCATTCTCTAAAGAATACCCAAGATCTAGCCCATCTCGCTCTCGCATCCTAGTTCCTTCCCCTATCCCCTATCTCCATCTTTATCTCTCTAGCTCCGTTTTCGTCCTTGCTCCACGTTCCAAAGCGTATAGTTCGGGGCTCGACGTGGGGATTAATTAAGCAAGCAGACTCACAAAGCAGACTCAATTTATCCACCCGGCTTCTCTGTAATGACAGATGCCGTCTGTGCCCCTCCCCCTTCCCGTAGTACCTCCTTCCTCTTTTTGGCCAGACTAATCCCAATGGATGTTTGTGTTTGTGTGTGTGTGAAGGCTCTTGATAACACAAGCAGCATCCCAAACACGTCCATTTCTGTATACAGTACGTTTGTGTACCGACATTAGGTATACGTATAAAATTGATGGATTAAAAACTGTGAAAAAAACCAAAATAAGCGCATGTGTACAGGTGTACACAAGGGAATGATGCAGCACAACATCCATAACCGACACACACACATGCTCACATGCAAGCACAAAGCATTAGACGAGCAGCTAAAGATATCCGTCTGGTGATGTGCTGCCATCTAGTGTTACGAATAAATCATAACCCGTCACGAAGGGCCGCCTAAATTCTCGAGTCATCCATAACTCCAAGGTATAAGAGGCCTTCTTTTAGAACAATAACGTTAGGTAACATATATCAATTTTGCACGGCTTGCGAGGGAGACAATTTGGGTTTAAATATTCCATGAATTCCAGTTTCCATATATCGGATTTCAGAAGCACGGACGAAACCGAATCCGACCCTGACCTCAATGTGACGCTACAGGAGCTCGTGGCATTTTGCTCCTTACATTGCTTTTGCTTCTTATAGACAAATCTGATCAGATTAGCACGCACAAGTTCGACTGGCTGGTTCCTTATAGGTTAATCTGGGTGCTTGTAGCGCACACTGCTGTACGAAGCAGTCTCGTTTAGGGAAAAACAATGTTTTTTGCACCAACAACAAAACATTAATAGTAGCAGAGAAAATACCACTCTGAGTGAATATGTTTTAGTTTTGTCTGCACTTTTTGACCAAAAAAAATGATAATTTTTTTTAATAAAGCAAAAAAATGAAGTTGGTATTATTATTTTTATTAGGACAAGCTGCACAGGTATCTACAGCGGATACACATTTACATTTTACATTTGCAGTATTTAGCAGACGCCCTTATCCAGGGCGACGTACAGGAAGTGCTTTAGGTCTCGATCTAAGGATAAGATTTATTCAAGAAAGGTTAATACAAACTCAAGTACACAAGAATAGACAGTTGTTTTGCCTTTTTTTATTTTTTTATATATATATATATATATAATGGATTTCTGGACAGTGAGATAAAAGAGAATAAAAGGAATGTTGGGATGGGTGTTGTTGGAAGAGGTAGGTCTTCAGTCGGCGTTTGAATACACAGTTCACAGAATACACAGTTCACGCGGGTTAGCGCATAAATAAATAGCTGCACTGCGAAATGCCCATTAGGAACATTTTGTTCCACTAATTGCTCTGAAAAGCAGCAGCAATTTTTTCCAAGTAGGGTTTATTTTCGAGTTCACGATGACTGCCACCTGGTTTCCATTTGTTCCATTTGTGTCATTACACCTGACACAGTGCAGTGTTTCTGCACTGTGCTCCTTTGAACCTATTTAAGAACTAAAAGGTTCAGCAATCATAGCATCAAAGCAACATAGTATTTTCTAACATCAGAGAAGTTAGTATGTGTGTAATCAAGTATAATTAAGAATAATTTATGCACTTTGATACATTTAATTCTAGATATATAGATAGTTAGATAGATATCGGCCTATTGATACATGCATACATTGATCCATAAAAGTATTTCGCTAATTTATGCATTGACAGTGCTGTTACAAATATCACAAAGCATAAGGAAACTAAGCCGATATGGATGAAAGGCAAGTTTTTCTAGCCATATGTGGTTCACCCAAAAATATTACTACAAATTTGGAGGCCTAGAATTGCATAAGCGTGGGCACGGTGGCTTAGTGGTTAGCATGTTAGCCTCACAGCTCCAAGGTCGGGGTTTGATTCCCGTGTCGGCCATGTGTGTGTGGAGTTTATGCATGTTCTCCCCGTGCCTCAGGATGTTTTTCTCCGGGTTCTCCGGTTTCCTCCCCGGTCCAAAAAAACATGCACGGTAGGTTGATTGGCACCTTGGAAAATTGTCCCTAGTGTATGAATGAGTGAGTGTGTGTGTGTCCTGCGATGGGTTGGCATTCCATCCAGGGTGTATCGTGCCTTAATGCCCATAGACGCCTGAGATAGGCACAGACTCCCCGTGACCCGTGATCCCGGATAGAGAGGCGAGGAAGATGACCGGGAAGATAAAGCGATAGGGAAGATCGGATAAAGCGGTATAAGATGAATGAATGAATGAATGAATGAATGTTTAGCATGTGGTAGCGTAGAATTTTTCCATGCGTTTGACCTAAACCATGCAGTTATGTACAAAGCAAGATCCCCATGAATCCTCACTCTACATCAGAACCTGACCAACACCCTTATGGATTAAAGAGCATCTCATCAGCCATGAACCATTCAGTGACTCCTCCGCTTTTCTTTCATTTTCACTCGTCTGTATTTTCTCGTGTGTTTTCTAAAGACGCCCTTATCCAGAGCGACTTACAACTGAGCAATTGAGGGTTAAGGGCCTTGCTCAAGGGCCCACCAGTGGCAGCTTGGTGGAGCTGGGATTTGAACCTGCGATCTTCCGGTCCGTAGGCAAACACCTTACCCACTGAGCCACCGTGCCCCTCAAATACAGGCTATTCTATTTCCAATTTGTAAATCATGATGTAACGGCAAATATAAGACTTTTTTTTCCAAAGTCCTGAATAACAAACCTCTTAATTTTCCACAATTCTGAATTTCTGAAGGTTACCATTCTCGCGATACGCAAAAGGTTGCGATCAGACAAAAAGGTTTCCATTAATCGCAATACCATACTTTCACAACCATCTACAAAATAAATGAATGATTCATTACATTAAAAAACATATATTAAAAAAACAACAACAACATTGTAATACTAGTTTGGCACCTTTCTGTCACCAATAAGTGAAGTGTGAGATAAGCTTTTATATTTACAGTCTCCG
>JACRUU010000016.1:13878676-13891176 GCA_030449085.1 Kryptopterus vitreolus
AATGCTAGCTCGTTCGGAGAGACGAGTGTTTAGACACCAAAAACACCCGCTTTGGGTTTTTTTCAGGAGGGGGCGGGGCCAGCGATATAAAATTATCCAGTGTCTGACTCCTGTCGATGTGCCAAGTGTTTAGACGTGTCACATGACCCTGTGTCCAAGTTTCGCACCTGCTCCATCTCACCTACGAGTGGATATGTCAAATGTGCATTTCGGGGGCGAACACGGGCCGAACAGCGGAGCGTCAAATTTCCCCATTCATTCTCTATGGGGCTGGAATGTCACGGATTTCCCGAAATTCCGAACGGGTGCGGGGTCGCGGGTTAGGTATATGATCGCGATCCACTCCGGACCCCCTACGAGTGGATATGCCATATGTGCATGCCGGACGCTCACAGGCCAAACAATGAGGCACGAAATTTCAGCCCCATTCTTTTTCTATGGGAAGAAAGTTCCCGATGTTCTGGCCCCGGGTTCGTAATTCCGCAGGACGATTCATTATAAAAGTAATAGCACACCTCACACCATCGGGCCGAACGATATGAGGTACGATTCGTGACGATCTAGTTACGCTCCGAAAATTTGACCCCAAGCCAGAGAGAGATTATAATAGTGATGCTTTTGCACACGTCACTAATAAAAGACCAGTTACGGCAGCAGCAGCAGTAGCTTTTTAGCTTATTCATAACCGATTTAATCTGTTGAGGGTCATGGTGATCTGGAGTGTATCCGAGGAACGCACAGACACACATACGCACACCTTCTCCCAGACGGTAATTAGCATAGTACACTTACCATCGTTTTTTTTTCTTGTTTTTTTTTTTGACAGGACGGAGGATACCGGGAAAACCCCGAGGAAACCCGCGTAGCCCAAGAGCCTGCGAAACTACACACGGGCAGAAATCCGAGCTCAGTATGGAAGTGACGCGCTAGGAATGTAAAGCGGAAATGCAACCCGCTGAACCACAATGACGCTTTTTGTTTTCCCTCCACCTGCATTTTACCGCTTCTCTCGTTAATGTTTCACTACACATTTACCCTTTAATGATACATCCATAGACATTGTTGGTACGTTGGTACACAGTAACCCAGCTGTTAAATCATCATCGCGTCTCATATACAGTAAAATCGGACTGCGTAGGAAGTCAGCTAATATGCTGTCATGGCATTTTACTTCAGCAGCAACAGCTCCTGTCTGCACTTTTCGCTCTTGCTCGGCAGACTATGACCTTAACGGCGGAGGCACGGAGCGCACGTAAGCAAGACTTCGGCTGAACAATGGCTGGGGTTTTACAAAAAAACAAAAGCTCAGACCGCGAAGGTCATCAGAACACACTGACGTGTAAATAACTAAGATTTCAAGGCTTTCAGAAATAATTCATTTACTTGTTTACACGTTATGCAACGCCTAGAAAAATGTAACTGCCTATAAGGATATACTGAGTGCCTGATACGCTCCCATTCAACCTGCTTAAGGACTTTCAATAGAATCAGACCGAATATCCTTTTAATGTTTTATATAATGAAACACAATAGGTGTTTAAGGGGGGGGGGGATCTTTGGAGCTATGTGCACCATGTTCTAGAACAGGACTATTCAATTATTGTCATGATTATTGACTGTTCATGAAAAGCATCCTTAAATGAGGGGGCGCAGAGATACGCAACATGAGGGACGACACAACGGCAATACAAGAGCCCATATGTGGAAATAGTGGACACGTTTTCCTCACTGTATCTGAAATATAAAATGGAATTTTGTCTTAAAAAAAAAAAAAAAAGAAAAGAGAAAAGCGATTCCATTTATGACATAATCGCCCAGTTCTAGTGTAACATTTAAAAATTAAATAAATAGAATAATCATTCATTCATTCATTCATCTTCTACCGCTTTATCCGATCTTCCCTCGGGTCACGGGGAGTCTGTGCCTATCTCAGGAGTCTATGGGCATTAAGGCAGGATACACCCTGGATGGAATGCCAACCCATCGCAGGACACACACACACACATTTACACACTAGGGACAATTTTCCAAGGTGCCAATCAACCTACCTGTGCATGTTTTTGGACCCGGAGAAAAAAACCCCTGAGTCACGGGGAGAACATGCAAACTCCACACACACATGGCCGAGACGGGAATCAAACCCAGACCCTGGAGGTGTGTGGCGAACGTGAACCACTAAACCACAGTGCCCCTTTTAAAATAATAATAATAATACAATTAATTAATTACAATTTTTCCCAAAGTGAACAAACCCCAAGTCCACACATTTCACATTGACTTCTTTCAGACTTCGAGGGAGAGGAACAAGTTCATATTTGCACAAATAATATTTTTTTAAGCGTCATAAAAGGTTGCTTTGAAGTGCGAGACGACTCTCCCAGACCGACAACAGACGGAAAGAAAGCGGCCTATAAAAACACCCGTACTCAGATCAGCAGATCAGCCAAACCTGAACTTTTTAGCGATATACTTCAACTTTAATACATACAATTACATAACTCTAAACTTACTATATGATTTTACGACATAAGATTCACACCAGTGTTAGGGCTGTGACGGTGAGCGTGACAACCGCGTTCACACTGCACGAGACGTCACACACTCCGTTAACACACACACATTTCCGCTACATTGACGTGTATGGCTTTTCCATACCTGTTTTTACATCCCCGATCTGGGAACATATAGGCATGTATCGCGTTGTTTCATTGACGCTTAAATAAATAAACATGCGGGGAACGGTGGTTTAGTGGTCAGCACGTTTGCCTCATACCGCCAGGGTCCGGGTTCGATTCCCGTCTCGGCAATGTGTGTGTGGAGTTTGTGCATGTTCTCCACGTGCCTCAGGGGTTTTTCTCCGGGTTCTCCGGTTTCCTCCCGGTCCAAAAACATGCACGGTAGGTTGATTGGCACCTTGGAAAATTGTCCCTAGTGTATGAATGTGTGTGAATGTGTGTGTGTGTGTGTCCTGGGATGGGTTGGCATTCCATCCAGGGTGTATCCTGCCTTAATGCCCATAGACGCCTGAGATAGGCACAGGACTCCCCGTGACCCGAGTGAAGATCGGATAAAGCGCTAGAAGATGAATGAATGAATAAACATGCATGTTTGTACGGATGTTTTATCATCATTTCTTTGTTTTTGTCAAATTCTATATAAAATTTGATCTTTTCTCTCTTAGCTGAGCAGTATAGTAAACTTTCTGTGTCAAACGCTTGTGTTTTGGTGTGAAATAATCTTTTATAACCGCAATTCTTAGAATATCTTTTAAATATTATTGTATTTCTGTCACGATTGATTTAATAATACGCCTCTCGCCCAAAACCGCCCGAACCAGTATGACCTGGTGTCTTTTTTTTTTCTTCTTTTTTTTTGGCTTGAACAGCAGCTTTCGCATTTTCTTCTAGCCAATTTTTAGACTATACACACACTGCATTTACTCCGTGCATTTGTGCATTGTTCACAATTTTTATTAGCAATTTAACGTGCGATTTTTTCAATAGTAAAATATGAATATTACTTACAAAATTAAATAAATAAATAAATAAATAAATGTTTGCACCAAATATTTCCAAAAGACTTGCTGCTTAGTGGAATTATGACTTGTGCGTCAATCGGACGCAAATTGTTGCTCAATAAACACGAGCGTCCCCGCTGTTTTCCCTCACTTCTCGGAACAGAAAAATACGACGTATTCAAGCAACTTGGTCCAGTTCCTGACTTCACCACACACCGCATTTCAGGAAAAGTAATGACTGGCTGTTTGTTTAGCACGCTTGCCACAAAATCTGCATCGAGCCCGGGCCTTATTTTTAGATCATCTCCCATAGGTTACGTTAGATCAACGCGGACGGACATTTTAACGCTGTTAAACCGATAATAATAATAATAATCCTTTATTGGTCACATATACATTACAGCACAGTGAAATTCTTTTCTTCGCATATCCCAGCTTGATGTTGGTAGCTGGTAAGCGGGGGTCAGAGCAGCGCAGGGTCAGCCATGATACAGGGCGCCCCTGGAGCACAGAGGGTTAAGGGTCTTGCTCAAGGAGGACCCAAGGGCGGCAGCTTGGCCATACGGGGGGGGCGGGGCTCGAACCCTGGTATCTTCCGATCAGCAGCCCAGCGCCTTAGACCACTGAGCTACCCCCTACATTGACGGACGTTCATGTCTTGTAACGTAGCCGGGACCCTAGAAGCTGCCGTTTGAGTTTAGTGGGTGGACCGGACGTAATTATCATTCATATTTTAAAAAGCAAAATGCGCAACAGCTTCCCTACTGTTCATAAATGAGAAAGCGGAAAAGTTCAGCTGGTGGCTTAATACAGGCTCACATGCGAGGGGCTTACTTTAGCCCACTTAATGACATCATTCTGGTTCATACGTGTGTTTCTGAATGTGTCCGTGTGCCTGTGTGCAAGTACAAGAGCGAGAGAGACAGAGAGAGAGAGAGAGAGAGAGAGAGTGAGGAGAGAGAGAGAGAAGGAGAGCGGGAAAACGGGTGATAAAAAGAAAGAGAGAGAGACTGTGTTATTCATACCAACTTATACGTCTAGAGGGGAAGTCATGCCCAAATAAACATAGCAAATGTATTCTGAAATCAGCTCGACATCTGCAAATATTTCTGCGCCACTCCCTTCCTCACTGCCCTCCACTTCCCTTTACCTCCGTGTGAAACGTATATACCTGTAATAAACCGCACTGATACAATATGGGGGGAATAATAACAAAGTTCAATGATTTACTCCAAGAGCCTGTAATTACCAGAAAAACTGTTTCTATTGTTCATTCTTTAAAAGGCTTTCAGTTTAACAATGAGATATATACGTGCTATTTCTGTTTAAAAAAAAAAAAGAGAGGATCAGAAGGCACATTGCTCACCACCACTGATAAAGTATTTTTGGCTAAAACTTCCTGTTTCTCTGGGAATTTTGTGTACTATGTTTATTTTAACCCATTTATTTATTCTTAATTACAGACACTATATTTACTGAAGCGCATGACAATCCCTGGCTGGAATGTTACTGATTATACATATACTTCATATCTTCATATGTATATATACATATATATACATTTATTTCAGAGATAGAATGCTTGACTCTGTCTGTCTGTCTGTCACATGCATCAACACTTGTACAAGGAAGAAACAGTAGTGAATATATAAATATTTGTAATTATAGATTATGATATATATATATATATATATATATATATATATATATATATATATATATATATATATAATATAACATATATTAATTATATAATGGGGCACGGTAGTAGCTTAGTGGTTAGCACGTTCGCCTCACACCTGCAGGGTCCGGGTTCGATTCCCGTCTCGACCATGTGTGTGTGGAGTTTGCATGTTCTCCCCGTGCCTCAGGGGAGTTTTTCTCCGGGTTCTCTGGTTTCCTCCCCCGGTCCAAAAACATGCACGGTAGGTTGATTGGCACCTTGGAAAATTGTCCCTAGTGTATGAATGTGTGTGTGCCCTGCGATGGGTTGGCATTCCATCCAGGGTATATACTGCCTTAATGCCCATAGACGCCTGAGATAGACACAGACTCCCCGTGACCCGAGGGAAGATCGGATATAGGGGTAGAAGATGAATGAATATAATTATATATAAATATAATAAGGGGCACAGTGGTTTAGTGGTTAGAACGTTCGCCTCACACCACCAGGATCCGGGTTCGATTCCAGTCTCGGCCATGTGTGTCTGGAGTTTGTGCATGTTCTCCCCGTGCCTCAGGGGTTTTTTCTCCGGGTTCTCCGGTTTCCTCCCCCGGTCCAAAAACATGCATGGTAGGTTGATTGGCACCTTGGACTTGGAAAATTGTCCCTAGTGTATGAATGAATGTGTGTGTGCCCTGTGATGGGTTGGCATTCCATCCAGGGTGTATCCTGCCTTAATGCCCATAGACGCCTGAGATAGGCACAGACTCCCCATGACCCGAGGGAAGATCTGATAAAGCGGTAGAAGATGAATGAATGAATAAATATAATAGAGTCTGTCTGTCTATCTAAATATCTATCTGTAGTCCATCCATATATACTCTTCCAAGGAAGGAACCGAGACACGTCCCAACAATTCCCCGTTCTTAATACAAGTAATTTTCAATGCATTAAAGGACAAAGCGTAAACTATCGCTTCCATCGATTCTCCTCTGATCTTATTGAAGAAAACTCATCCTGCTTCCTTTCATTCACTCCTCATGCTCTCGTTCTCTCTTACAGCACTATAAAAAAATAGTGAGTCTAGAGTAATTTGGGTTGTGCGTCTGCAGTGACGAAGACGTGCTCCAGAGCTACCTGTGTGACGCACTTAACTGGCCCTCTCTAACGGATATGAGTGAACCTGTAGTAACACTCAGCTTATAATTTTAGCCGAGGCCTACTTCTGCTACGTGCTCCTCTGAGGATTCGGCTATGCTAATCTCAGATCTAGTCTCCTGGTTTGGGAGTGCATCTCCGATGAGCTCGAGAAAGACTTCGATCTGGGGAATGTCTATGTAGGACATGAGAAACAGAGGGAGTGAAAGAGACGAGGTCGAGAGAGAGAGAGAGAGAAAAGGCCATGCGGTTTAATAAGAGCATTTCTGACAGACACCAAATGAGGTTTAGGAGAGGAAGGCTGCTGTTGCAGGAGATTGCTGATTTGACCTGATTCAGGGTCGACAACTCTGTCTCCCAGACTTTACCAGAGTACTTATGGATAGGAGCTGCTTGGCATACGAGAAGCCTTTCATCGACCAATGTCCATTAAAGGTCAAGGCGTCTCTTACATAACGATGCACTCGTGGGCTGTAACACACCTGCTCAGTGTGGATGCTCACGCAGTAATGTCACAGGCGTGGTACGTTAACTGCGGTAAGAGGAATACGAAATTCTCTGGAGGTGGATCGAGTAGAATTGCATAATGTGTGCGCATAATGTTCTGTGAGCCACGGCTTTCACCGACAAAACATTGAGCGAGTGAATATTTGCTGGGAGAAAAGGATTCAGATTCTCCATTACTGTTCAAGAGAATCGATGCTAAGGAAGAATGGAGCTCGTAATTCTAGACCAGCGGTCGGGAGGCTATGGCTTTTTTTGTGACAAAAATGAGGTGGCTCTCCAGCTGTCTCCCTTCACTAACTAATATTCATTCATTCATTCCTTCATCTTCTACCGCTATATCCGATCTTCCCTCGGGTCACGGGGAGTCTGTGCCTATCTCAGGCGTCTATGGGCATTAAGGCAGGATACACCCTGGATGGAATGCCAACTCATCACAGGACACACACACACTCACATTCACATTCACATTCATACACTAGGGACAATTTTCCAAGGTGCTAATCAACCTACCGTGTGCATGTTTTTGGACCGGGAGGAAACCGGAAGAACCCTGGAGAAAAAACCCCTGAGGCACGGGGAGAACATGCAAACTCCACACACACATGGCCGAGGCGGGAATCGAACCCGGACCCTGGCGGTGTGAGGCGAACGTGTTAACCACTAAGCCACCGTGTCTCCCAGCATTAGATTATAAGAAAAAATTTTTCCAACTATGTTTTACTTGAAATGTATTTTTAAGTTTTTAGTAAAGACTTTTAAGAAGAAGCAGCTGTTCTTAATATCTCACTGGTCCAGTATGTGTTTTTTTGTTTGTTTGTTTTCACTGTTACACATTGAGGAAAAGTTTATCAGAGCTCAAGCCAACAGCAGCTGCTAAACAGTGACTTGGTCAGTAAAGGGTGAGCAGGCAGTAATGAGCGCTGTGACGTACGTAAAGGCTTGGGTTGCATTACGGCCCTTTAGCTGCATGACTGTGACACGACCCCCAGCGAGAAATCAGATCACCTTGACGCTAGCACGTCATCTGCGGGAGTCTTGGATTAATATATCGTTTAGCGCGCTCGCCATTACGCAATATTTCCTCGTGACAGCTGTTGAAAGCCTTCTAAGCAAAACGCTGCCCAGTGGTGTTCGATTACTCGCTGACGCCAGCGCCTGTGCCAAAGATCTTATCGTTTGTCCAGTTTGTTCGCACAATCACTCCAAGAGACAGCTGTCTTTCCCTCAGCACCCCGCCTTCTTCTGCCAACTTCATGGCAACTTCACGAATTCCTTTAATGTGAACCATTGCATGAGTGTGTAACAAATTTTAACAAGCTGTTAGATTCTCTCAAGTATGTGTCATTTGAAGCACATCACCATGGTACTGACTTCAACAGAAAACCCCCTCCCTACCCCCTGAGCCCTCCCTTATCCCTTACACCCGCCCCAAGTCAATGGCCTTAGTCCTTAAGCCAGAAAAACACGAACAAGCTAATCAAGCCAGACTGATTGTTTTACTGTGTCTACTGAAGTTTCCCCAACATAGATATTAAAAACTGCAAACACAGTAAAAAAATACCCCCTGAAAAAAGGATTAACATCAATGTAAAACTTGTTTTTTAATTCCAATGTTACGTCTGTTTTTCTCAAGTCAAATGACAAAAGCAGATGTTTATTCATAAATCAGCAAAATTGGCAAAACAACTGGCCTTTTTATATTATTGTGCGTTTTTAAATCATTACAAAAAAAAAAAAACTCATGCATTCATTCATTCATCTTCTACCGCTTTATCTGATCTTCCCTCGGGTCACGGGGAGTCTGTGTCTATCTCAGGCGTCTATGGGCATTAAGGTAGGATACACATTGAATGGAATGTCAACCCATCGCAGGACACACACACACTCACATTCACACACACACACACACACACACTAGTGACAATTTTTCAAGGTGCCAATCAACCTACCGTGCATGTTTCTGGACCGGGAGGAAACCGGAGAACCCGGAGAAAAAACCCCTGAGGCACGGGGAGAACATGCAAACTCCACACACACATGGCCGAGACAGGAATCGAACCCGGACCCTGGAGGTGTGAGGCGACCGTGCTAACCACTAATCCACCGTGCCCCCAAAACTCATACATTCAAAATGTGGAATTACTAGCCAAGTTAACTAGTCTACGAAGTTTAAACGAAGAACATCAACCTTATTCATATTCCCTGGCCAAGTCTCCCATGATCGTGTACACCGTGTTCACCCTAAGCGGCCAAGTACCCCATGATCATGTACACCTTATTCACACGTCCTTCCAAGTAATCCTTTCAATCCTTTAGATTCCAATCAAGTACAAATCCACCCTGTTCTTATTGGAACAGCACCAGTACATCCTGGTCATTTTGGCAAAATACAGAACCACCATGAGATGCTACAAAGCACACGTGTTTGAGATCTACTGTCCCACTACACATCCCACCTTCCGGGCCAGAGATGAATAATCGTCCTGCACTTCTACACTCGGTGGGTCTACACTGGTCTAAATACAACTAGCCTTCCAAGAAATCAAAAACAAGCACTGTGCTTTTTGAAAACAAGTGTTTGTACCCTCAGGATCGTACTGTATAATGATTTTAGGTGAGGAGGAGGAGGATGCTACTGAGAGAACGATGACTCAGTCGTCTACTTCTGAAGAAATCATAAGAGACGTGACAAAGAACTTTAGGCCAGCAACAATCCATGAAAATTATTTTTTTATATTAATAGATATACTAGACATGGGACAAACCGCAGCTCCGGGTGCGACCCCCTAGAGCCTGACCCGTTAAATATTTAGTTGACTTCGAAATGCTAGCTTGTTCGGAGAGACAAGTGTTTAGACACCAAAAACGCCCGTTTGAGCCTTTTTTCAGGAGGGGCGGGGCCAGTGATGCACATGACATCATCAAATTCAGCGTCCGACTCCCGTCGATGTGCCAAGCATTTAGACATGTCACATGATCCTGTGTCCGAGTTTGCCATGAGTGATGCCATGCGGCTGTTATATGTTCTCACCTACGAGTGGATATGTCAAATGTGCATTTCGGGCCGAAACACAGGCCGAACAGTGGAGCGTCAAATTTCCCCATTCATTCTCTATGGGGCCGGAATGTCGCGGATTTCCCGAAATTCCGAACGGGTGTGGGGTTCATTTTCTATGGGAAAAAATTTCCAGATTTTTGGCCCCGGGTTCGGAATTCCGCGGGGCGATTCCTTATAAAAGTAATAGCACACCTCACACCATCGGGCCGCACGATATGAGGTATGATTCATGACAATCGGAGAAAAACTGCGGGACGAGTTATGCTCCGAAAATTTGACCGAAGCCAGAAAGAGGTCTTTCGCAAGCATCACTAATAATCGACCTATATTTCAAACACAAACCCTTCAGATAAAAAAAAAAGGGTCTCGGTTTCCTGCTTTATGTAGATTATCATCGCTTTGAACGTGTTTGAGATCACATAAATACACACATACACCAAGCAGCCTCACAGCAACATGTAAAAACCACTGCCAGGGGAACTGATTAAATATGTCGTTACAGTGGCACTTTTTCGCAAGGGGTGGCATTTTTTTACGCAGCAGTTCTCAAAAGTTGCATTAAAAAGGTACGTGAAAAAGGATCGTTTTGCATGCGACGTGGAGGAAATGTCGACGGCACAAGAAATAGGTGAAAGAATCCCCAAAGTAAAAACTGTTTATTTTAGTACCTATTGAAGGTAGTCCAGGGATCAAAGGGGAAAAGGATGGCCGATCTGGTCCAATCCCATAGAAGACTTACTGTCGCACTAATTACCTACAAAGGTGTAAGAAAAATACAATGCATTACATCTTGGTGCATTTTTTTTATGTCAGAATGACAGAATTCAGTCACAATTCATTATACTGTATGAATTATACTGAACATGCCTAATAATGGTCATGCGGGCATAAGGACCTAAAAAAAAAAAAAAAAAAAAGAATCAAAATATCATGGCCTGGTTTGATGAATCAGATGGATGGCCAGGCATGTGTGTGTGTGTGTGTGTGTGTGTGTGTATACGTTGGGCGGGGATGTGCTTACTAAGGGAAGAGATGGCATGGGCATGAAAAAGTCAAAGAAAGAAAAGAAAGCTGGTGGTGGCAGCGCGACGCTCCGAGCATGCCTACGCTTGTTACTTTGCCACATACTATTCACTGAAACTTTTGCTACAGACCCAACGCAAGCGAGCATTTTCAGCCAGAGAATACACCCTTGCCCATACTGCAAAAAATGCAAAAAAAAAAAAAGATCTGAGGAACAAACGATGACACAAAGTCTAACTTCCCAACATGGCATGCAGATTGAAGTGAGATGCCCTATGCACAGAGCCCCACCTTACAGGACTTAAAAGATCTGGTGCTACTTTCACATCTCATTGCCAGATACCACAGCACACCTTCAGAGGTCTTGTGGAGTCCATGACTTAGTCAATGCCGTCTTTAGTGGCACCAGAATTGTTTTTTTTTTTATATTATGCTACGGGTTAATTCAGGTACAATCAAGTGTATGTATATATATATATATTTACACAAACGTCACAACGCAGGAAAAACACACAAACAACAACCACGATCGTTATTATTGTTCTTTTTTTTTTTTTACCTGGGAAACCCTCTCGCGCACCGGACGCGCAGCTCGCGCAGCTCCGACTTCACACCAAAACAAGGAAGCGTTCCATGCAAGCAGTTCATTAAAAGCGGAATGAGTAATTAAGCGATTTTTATATTCACCTTGGCTTCCTAAAAGCTTAGGTTCCTCTTTCGGTTCGGTTCTGCAAGTTTTACAGGATATCTATTTATTTATATATTTATATATTTCCCTCTTTTACGCCAACGTACTTACAGCCGGAACGAGGCGCTCGCGTGCACGTGCGCGTGCAGACGAGCCTACCTGTGCATTCATCCGCTCACCTGCACAATCCACCCGTGCATTTTTTCCCCCCTTTCTTTTCTTTTCTTTATATAACTTTTTTTTTCGCCATTATATTCATGCATTAAAAAAAAGACTTTTTGCTGCATCATCGATCACATTTCCTGCCGACTATATGCGCATATTTGCAGAATAAAGTCATATTTTTCCTGCATCTTTTCCTGCAGAAACACAACCGGACGTTGTGACGTTGTGCATTCCTACGATTGCTTTTCTACACGTACATTTTTGCAAATAGTGCCGTCCTTTTTTTTTTTTTTGCTTCACTCATTTCTGCAATCAGAATAACGCAGAATAAAGCTGTGCATCTGTTATCCTGGTTTTCCAAAATAGACTAAAACGTGCACGCATGTCTAATTTTAAAAAAAGAATATTTATTCCTCATATCACACTATTGGTAAGTTAGCATGAAGCGAATGTATATATTTTATAATAAAGAGTCGACTCTATGTAATGTGCGTGATAAATGAGAAGTCAACGGGTAAATAAATAAACAGCATCTTATTTTGTGAATTATTTGTGAATATAGTTGCATCTTCCAAGACGTTTGGGCGTAATGAGATCTTTTAGCAAGTTATGATGAGCCAAACAGGCTTCCGAATCCGAACATTTGGGAGGAATTTTGGAAATCTGATGAAGTACTTGATGAAAAATAACAAAACAAACAAACAAACAAAAACAGTAGAAA
>JACRUU010000016.1:13896176-13903676 GCA_030449085.1 Kryptopterus vitreolus
TGGTTCTTGTTGATGAGGCGAAAGGTCAGGCGTGAACTCAGCAGGAAATCGAGCAACGGAAAGCGCGAGATCAGATCGGCGCGAGTAAACCGTCGCTGACACTGTCGCACGCATTTTTGTTTTTTTTTTTTTTTTTTTCTGAACGTCACAGTTTATTTCAATCCGTAAGTGATTTGCAAATAATATTAGTTGTGACAGAACTGGGAATAAATCTGTGCTTGTTTAAGGTTTATAACAATAATAATACATATATATAATAATAATAATAATAATAATAATAATAATAATGACATCATTATTGCCAAGCTGCCACCCTTTAGCAAGGCCTTTAACCTTCCAGGGTCTCCCAGCTACCAAACAAGCTGGGATATTCTAAGAAAAGAATTTCCCTCACGGGATCAATAAATAAATAACACTGATCTTCACATAGGTCTCTACTAACGTTTAAACTCTCTATGTTTGTAGTGGTGGTGTTGATGATGAACCTAAAATAGCTGATATATAAGTCATATATGACATATGTATGTGTCAAGTAGCAAAGCACTTTATTATACCTTACTTAAGTAGTAATGATAAAAGGGGCACGGTGGCTTATCGGTGAGCACGTTCGCCTCACACCACCAGGGTCCGGGTTCGAATCCCATCTCGGACATGCGTGTGTGGAGTTTGCATGTTCTCCCCGTGCCTCAGGGGGTTTTTCTCTGGGTTCTCCGGTTTCCTCCACGGTCCAAAAATATGCACGGTAGGTTGATTGGCACCTTGAAAAATTGTCCCTAGTGTATGAATGTGTGTGTGTGTTTATGTGTGTGTGTCCTGCGATGGGTTGGCATTCCATCCAGGGTGTATCCTGCCTTAATGCCTAGACTCCCCGTGACCCGAGGGAAGATCGGATAAAGCGGTAGAAGATGAATGAATGAATGAAGTAGAAATGTCGGGTATCTATACTTTTACTCAAGTAAATATTTTCAGTTTTTACTTTTACAGTTTTAAAAACAGCCCTCGTTACTCCTATTTCACTCCTTTTCATTATGGCTTCATTAAAAAAAAACATATCTTGATAAACGGCTCGGATAGAGTGAATGTGATTGGGGTTGGATGAGGAGTATAAACATGTACCATTCTGACACCCTATTGGTTTGTACTGGAGCCGTCGCACCTGCACACGATAACACATCACATCACACTCCAGCGGGGACATTTGGGGTCGTTACTCAAAAAAAGTTCTTAAAAGTGATCTCCACTACTGGCTCGTTTATTACATTTTATTCCGTACATTACTTTGACTTTTATACTTTAAGTAGTTTTGAAACCAGGAGTTTTACATTTTTACTTGAGTAAAACGCTCGATTTGATACGTCTACAGAAGTCTTTTTAAAACCTACTTTCCATACTTCTGCCTGAGTAGTGAATGTGAATACCTTGCAAACCAGTGGTTATGAGTAAATGCTTTATACTGGTCAGGGTTGCTCTGTTGAGCCTGATACTGGGTACAACGCAGGCGAATTTACTTCCAGTAAAATCACTGCAGAGCTCAACCACTCCACCTATCAAACAAACAAACAAACAAACAAGTGAACAATAAATGATATATCCACGATAGATAGATAGATAGATAGATAGATAGATAGATAGATAGATAGATAGATAGATAGATAGATAGATAGATAGATAGATAGATAGATAGATAGATAGATAGATAGATAGATAGATAGATAGATAGATAAATAAAGTCCAGGGCTATGATATTTCATCCCATTGTATAATCATGCAGGATGCAGGTCTATGATAACAGCTCGGTTTTCACACCTCCTTCACCATCATGCACTCACACTTCTACATGCTTATTCACACCCTGGACTTTTACCAGCGGATCGACGTGCACTTAAATATGCCCAGGAATATAATGCTTGAGAAAACAAATTCTTGGGTTGCGAGGCGCATTTTCATAAAATATACTGTAATTGAATCCAAATACAGTAAAAATATTTTCATTTTTTTAATGAATTAAAAAAAATATATAAATAATATATATATATATAGCTTGTTAACATTATTGATTACAGATGTCATTCTGTACATTTAGTTCCAAACAATATAATGATTATTGAATGCGAGTAGGGGGGCACGGTGGTTTAGCGGTTAGCACGTTCGCCTCACACCGCCAGGGTCGGGGTTCGATTCCCGTCTCGGCTCAACCATGTGTGTGTGTGGAGTTTGCATGTTCTCTCCCTCGTCCCGTGCCTCAGGGGGTTTTTTTTTTCTCCGGGTTCTTTCTCCGGTTTCCTCCTCCCGGTCCCAAAAACCTGGTAGGTTGATTGGCATCTTGGAAAATTGTCCCTAGTGTATGAATGTGTGTGTGTGTGTGTGTGTGTGCCCTGTGATGGGCATTCCATACAGGGTGTATCCTGCCTTAATGCCCATAGACACCTGAGATAGTGCGTCTTAATGACACAGACTCCCCGTGACCCGAGGGAAGATCGGATAAAGCGGTAGAAGATGAATGAATGAATGCGAGTAGTTTATTTTATGGGTATGATGTACTATTGGTCTGCTCAGCAAGTTTAGATTAAGTGATTAAGAGAACACTTTTACTTTTAGGTTGTCAGGTTCGAGCGCGAGTGCGAGTTGACCAAAGATGAGCAACGCCGTAAATAGCGATGCGGGAAGAACATGAGAATAAAACAAGAGAGTAAATCCATCTATCCCCCATGACTCAGCATTGACGTGACGTGACAGTCAAACGACTAGCCATATTAAGCAATGAAAGCAGAAGGAGTTTACATGTTTATCCTACCATCTGGAATTAAGAGCTATATGTCTTTTGGATATTAGCATTAAAACTGTACAATTTTGCAAATAGCCATATTAAGCCACGAAAGGAAACACATGATGCTATTTAATTATTTATATACCATTCTTTACATCTTTCCTGTCAAAATAAACTGAAAATGCTGGAAAAATATTGTATAATGTTTGAATAATTCAGTATTAATGCATTGTGTATGTCTATAAAATGCTCTTATATGTTGAATACATGGGGGCAATTTTTTTATAGAACACCTCCATGTGTGTATGTGTGTGGTGTGTGTGTGTGTGTGTGTGTGTGTGTGTGTGTGTGTGTGTGTGTGTGTGTGTGTGTGTGTGTGTGTGTGTGTGTGTTGTGCTGGTGTGTCTAGGAATTCAGCTCTGAACAGATTGCAGAGAGCCGCGGGAGCTGCAGATGCTCTCAGCACTCCCGGCTCCTCTCACGTCACTGCTCTATTCTGCTAATTGGCCAGAGGTTAAAAATAGTTGGGGCCGGCCGGGACGAGACTGATTTACAGATTTCATGTACAAAATTAATACTCTGTCAGGGAGAGAGAGAGGGAGAGAGGGAGAGAGGGAGAGAGAGATGGCATTCTCATCCTCTTATCTATCTCTTGACCTTTTATTATCACTGTACTGTTTTTATACCACGGCTTGCATCGAGTCACAGGGAGAAATTGGAACAAATAAGATACCAAGTGAAGGGCACGGTGGTTTAGTGGTTAGCACATTCGCCTCACACCGCCAGGGTCCGGGTTCGATTCCCGTCTCAGGATGTGTGTGTGGAGTTTGCATGTTCTCCCTGTGCCTCAGGGGTTTTTCTCCGGGTTCTCCGGTTTCCTCCCGGTCCAAAAACATGCACGGTAGGTTGATTGCCACCTTGGAAAATTGTCCCTAGTGTATGAATGTGTGTGTATGTGTGTGTGTGTGTGTGTGTGCCCTATGATGAGTTGGCATTCCGTCCAGGGTGTATCCTGCCATAATGACCATAGACGCCTGAGATAGGCACAGACTCCCCGTGACCCGAGGGAAGATCGTATATAGCGGTAGAAGATGAATGAAGATGCCAATAGATCGTTAATAACTCACGAGACAACAAAACGAGCAACTATCCAAGCGTCCAAATGTAGAAAATGATGTCATGGGTTTGAGGTAATTGGTCGGTTTCTAAAACTCCTTCTCCTTTGTCTTTCTGAGAGAAGAAAAATTACTTTAGGATCGATGTTGGGTTCCTAATGACTTTACACCGGCGATGTCAGCGGTCTATTTAAAAAAAAAAGGGTTCTCTAGATCATGTACATTTTTGGTCAAACATTTCCAATACATTTTAAACATTGCTTTCAGTTCTATTGACTTAAATGTAATATTTATCAGTCGCTTTAGAGTTTTGCCATGCTTTTTTTACCCCCTGCTTTAATCCTTGTTTTTTTTTTCGTTCGGGACTTTGATTAGGTAAGGTCTATTTAATCCTTTTATTTTAGTTCTTTACTCTATTTATTTATTTGTTTATTTTGGTAAATAGGGTTATCAAATAAACAATCCACTTTACCTCTGTTGGTTAAGCCATGAGGGTATTTCCCACTCACTTTCCCAATCCTTGCTGCTGATTAACGCGGTACGAATGCGTCGACAAAAGTAAGCTGAAATTTGGAAATCAAATCCGGGTTCGCTTAATGTGTAACATAATCACAGCGATGCACCGCATGACAACGTCAGCGCCATGTTTTCCTTCTTCGTTCCATTCCGTCTGGTTTTGTTGCTAACTTGTGTATGGGGTGCCAACACATTGCAGGACACAAACACACACACACACAAACACACAAACACACACACATTCAAACACTGGGGACAATTTTTCCAAGGTGCCAATCAACCTACCGTGCATGTTTTTGGAACAGGGTGGAAAACGGAGAACCCGGAGAAAAACCCCTGAGACACGGGAGAACATGCAAACTCCACACACACATGGCCGAGACGGGAATCGAACCCGGACCCTGGAGGTGTGAGGCAAACCTGCTAACCACTAAACCACTGTGGCCCATAATAATAATAATAATAATAATAATAATAATAATAATTCTGGCAGTCATATATTCTTAATTGATCGGTCACATGATTGCTCATTAATAGTAAAACACACATGATTAATTCGCATTATAATATCAAAATACTGTATGAACATCTCTGTTATTATTCTCTCTTCTTATTATTATTATTATTTTTTTTATTATTATTTATTTTTTAGTAAATAAAATAAAATAAAATAAAATAAAGTGGAGTGGGTCAGAAAGACCCGTGAAGTTCAGCCGATGATCTGCTTTGGTACACGGCGTGCAGAGTTTATCCGGGGGAACAGAGCAGCTAGTGTGAGCCCGAGGACGTCACACAATGTGACCCTGTCAAACTGCATTCAGCTCTACACAAGCTGCGACATGCCGGAGATAAACACAAGCTTTCTTCCTGCTGTAACGAATGAGCTCCGGCTCGCGCTTACAAATCGCAATCTTTTCTTGTGTTGTTTTTCTTTTTCTTCTTTCTTTTGGATTAAGGATTATTCGTATGACTGATTTGTGTTATAAAATCGTCTAATACAGCTCAAGGTGAAGCAGGTTCACTATCCAAAATCTGATCCTTTTTTTAAATAACAACATGCTCAGAAATGCCCCCCCCCCCAAACCCTTTTTGTTCCAGATCTGTTTCAACATGACAAAGCAAGCGACATGAAGATACGCGTTTTAGCGGGTGGAGTGGAAGCGCTTGCAATATCACTGCGCATTTTCACACTGTAAATAATTACTACTACTAATAATTCATAATTAATAATTACTATGCAATTTCATACAGTGTAATATTACTGTGTGCACACACACACACACACACACACACAACACACACACGCACATTCATACTAAGGGACACATTTTCCAAGTTGCCAATCAACCTTACCGTGCATGTTTTTGGAACAGGGGGTGGAAACCGAGAGAAACCTGGAGGAAAACCTCCTCTATATATATATATATATATAATATATATATATATATATATATATATATATATATATATATATATATATGTATATATATATATATATAATATATTCATTCATCTTCTCTACCGCTATCTTCCGATCTTCACAGGCAAGTCTGTGGGCAGGGAGGCGTCTATGGGCATTAAGGCAGGATACACCCTGGATGGAATGCCAACCCATCGCAGGGCACACACACACACACACACACACACATTCACACACACACATTCACACACATTCATACACTAGGGACAATTTTCCAAGGTGCCAATCAACCTACCGTGCATGTTTTTTGGACCGGGGAGGAAACCGGAGAACCCGGAGAAAAAAAACCCCCTGAGGCACGGGGAGAACATGCAAACTCCACACACACATGGCCGAGACGGGAATCGGAACCCGGACCCTGGCGGTGTGAGGCGAACGTGCTAACCACTAAGCCACCGTGCCCCTATATATATATATATATATATATATATATATATATATATATAATAATTATATAGTGTTAATTATAGTTGTTTTTACCTACACTTTACCTTCAAAACAGCAGTAATATACTTCTATGTACACTTACACACAGTGTTTATGAAGGAACTCGGCTGGTAGGTTGTTCCATCTTGGAGAAGTAATGTAGAGATCAGGGACTCTGTGGGGGTCGTGCCATCACTTCCACTACTTCTTCGAGTTCTTTAATAGTTACTCACAACAAATATTGATTTCATCAACTTTTGCACAGTATATATATATATATATATATATATATATATATAATATATATATAAAAAAGTTCTATATATATAAAAATATATATAAAAAGTTCTATTCTATTTTATTGAGTGACCTGCTATAGAGATCTGACCTCAACCCTACTGTCACTTTCTCACTAAGAAGCACACTCCAAAATCTAGTGGAACATCTTCCCGGAAGAGCGGAGGTTATTACAGGATATAAAGGTGGTTAATATAGTATGTGGGCTTTTATTTTTATTTATTTATTTATTTTTAAAGGGATTCAAAAAGCATCTACCAAACGTTACGTGTATCTGACTGTTGCTTTAAAAGCATTTTAGACCGGGGTGTCCACAAACTTTTGAACTATAGAGAAGTTATGTCGTGTCCTATACAGTATAATGAATTACATAAATGTAAAAGGTAGGAAAGGTATGTTGTTATTGAATATTAATAATCCGCAAATAAAACCCCAAAACACGGCAATATATATTCATGCGTCGTTTTTTTTTCTTCTTTTTTCTTTTTTAATCACGTCATAGAAAAGTAGTTTTCAATTTTATTGAACACAATATACAATATTATACCATACATTGTGTGAAACATTAAATATTCACCTGCAACAATGTGGGATTTTACTAGACAAAAAAAAAAAAACAAACAAAATGAAAAAAAAGAAAAAAAAAAAACCATCCCTCATGCAGATATTACTAACTCTGACTAATCCTCTTGGACCCAAATCGGACCCAAAAAAAGCTCTTAAACATAGATTAACAAAGTTATACCGACGAATTGAATTTCAAAACTGCTAACAAGGTCCAGAAGAGTTCACATTAGCACAAATAATTTACAGAAGATCACTCTTTCCTTTCTTGCTCTCCATTTTTCTGTGTTTCTCATATCAATTTCACACTGGCGTTGGCGAGACGGTGATATAGC
>JACRUU010000016.1:13908676-13913676 GCA_030449085.1 Kryptopterus vitreolus
GTTAGGGGGCGATGGTTGGAATATTCTGACACGGTAAAGATATTCAGGCCCCACTTGTTTAGGTCTTCTAATTCCTGTGGACAGAAAAAAAAGCAAATTATGTATATATATATATATATATATATATATATATATATATAATATATTCTCCTGGATTTATTTATTTATTTATTTTTGTTTGTTTGATAGCCTCTTTGACAGGCAGTACCTTCGACAGCAGCTCTTCCTTGTCGGTCTTGACACCGAAGCGGGTGATGCCGCTGTTCAGGCTGGGCCCGTGAGACACCTTCTTCACGCCGCTGATCTGAGTCATCAGCTGCTGCTTCTTCTTCTTTTCCCGGGCTTTCGGCGTGGGCGGAGGGATCTCTACCTCGTTCTGTTTGTCTGCCGGAAAACCGAGTCAGAGTCGTATTAGGACCCGGGTTCGTTCGCTCACGACGGTAAAGAAAAAATCCCGCTGCGTATTCAGTAGTCATACGAGAAAAGGAACTTGTTACGGAAAGCATTCCAGCAGTCTCATAATGTTTACACCGAGACTACAGCCATTATTTAAAACCCAGTGAAGGTGAAACGTATTTTTTTTCCCCCCTTTCTTTTTTTTTTTGTGTGTCTGAATGACGTCAGCGGCTGCCTTTATCCAAACCCAGGTGCACTCGACAGCTGAATGCCTCACACCTGCTCTCCGGTGTGTCTGTGTGTGTGTGTGTGTGTGTGTGTGAGAGAGAGTGTAAATGTATGTATAACCAACACAATAAGAGCCACACCAGTACCTGCTCTCTCTTTTTACTCCCTAGATGTAGTAAGAACTACATCTCTCTCTCTCTCTCTCTCTCTCTCTCTCGGTACAGATCTATCATCGAGCCGCTGCAGGGGTCGCATGCATTAATACGATGTCTCCAAAAGGTCAGGAGCCTTCCATTGACAGTTAGCTCGGAAGACGGCGCAGTCGGGGAGCCGTTTCTTCCGACCAAAAAACAAGAATGGAGAGAAGCTTCATTCATGCGCCGTCGCTGTCCTTCGGGGCTCGTTTTCATTTGGAAGCTCGCAAATCAGGATTTTTTATAATTTTTTTCTTTTTTTTTCAATTTCAGCTTTATTGCATAACCAAAGTCTCATGTTCTCTCTCTCTCTCTCTCTCTCTCTCTCAAATGCATCTCAGAAGAAAGCCAGGAGATAGGACACGAGGCGTTATTCATTTATGAGCGTCAATACATTCGTCGCTGTTATGTAACCGATGTGGAAATCCTCGTTTGCGATTAAGGATGAAGCGATCCGAATTAGTCACGTTTCACTGGCGTCTTTCGCTCGCGTCGGAGATTATACTCTCGGATAAAAAAGGCGCGTATGCGTCGTCTTTATAACGAGACACGGAGGCTTTTGGGGGTCACGTTTTAATCCCATTAGCTCTTTTCACCGTTGACAGATGAGGTGGAACAGGAGACGTGAGCGCCATGTGACAGTCTTATTTATTTATTTATTTATTATTTATTTATTTATTTATTAGTCTTAACAGCCTCGATAATTCTAACGCCCCCCCGCAAACCTATTCATCGTTGATTCAGAAGGACGCACCGAAGCGCCATTTTTCTCCCCGAATAAACGTCGACTCGGAGTGGAGGATGAGTGCGGATGAGTGGCGTGGGGATGCTTTCCCCATCTGATATACAGGACTCGATGACTCATAGATTTACTGCCTGGCTCTTCCATAACAGGGGTTCCACCATGAGCGTCTCTGTACAGCAGGATGCCCCCCCACCCCCTAGAATCCACTCTCTCTCTCTCTCTCTCTCTCTCCACCAATCCCCATCCAACCTGAATCTCCTGTTCTCAGTTTTTTTTTCCCTCTACACCGCCCCCACTCGCTCGCTTTTCCTTCGGCTGACTGCTGCATTGGGGATCTCTCTGTGAAACACCATGCGTGTGGCGTAGCACGGCTGAGAGTGCTGAGAGCGTTTCTTTATTCCTTCTTCATTTTTATTTATTTTGCATTATCCTTATTTATTGTACAGATGTATATTTGATGCCAAATAAAAAATACTATAATCCATCCCTTGGATTTTTCGTAACATTTGATGAGTGTGTGTGTGTGTGTGTGTGTGTGTGGTTTGGTGGTCACCTAGGAAGGTGTTGGAGATGAACTCTGACACCTGGTTGCCAGATCTGTGCTCATCTCGGAAAGGTGCGTCAGCTCCCTGTTCAGCATTCTCTTGAACTGGAAATGTAAAAAAAACAACAAAAAAAAACAAAAGCAAAAACAACTCATTATTACTGTGAAACTAAAAAATACTTATACATCTAATTTTATATATATATATATATATATATATATATATATATATAAACTTGTTCAAATTTATATACATCACTCTGCTGCTGTGAATGTGTTTTTTTATTGAAAAATCTAAATAAATCATAAAAATAAACATCCACCTGAAACTCGATCATGTGGCAAATGATTACGTAACAGGTTGAGCGAAGAAAACAACAACAAAAAAAAAACTGTAATGAAAATGTGTCCCGACAAGCACGCAATGTCTTGCAGAAATAAATAAACAAATGAATATATAATTAAATAAGTCAGCATGGCAGCCATATCCTGCGTCACACCAAAAAAAAAACACACGCTATTCACAGCTATTCACAAGGAGCGTTTCCCCACTGATCACTGATCTCCCTCGCTTAATGTTTCTGATTGGGTTTTTAAGCGCATCTGACAAGCGTCAGAAACGACAATCCAGCAGGAACCCTAAGGTTGCGCATTCCAGCAGAGGCACCCCAGACAAGCAACGCTAGTCATTCCTCAGAGTCCCTGAGACCACCAGCACTGCAGAACACACACACACACACACACACACACACACGGAACAAACCCAGACCCCGAACCGCACAGCATCCATTTTTTTCCATCGATACACACCTTGATGTAACCCCAGGACACTGAGAGCAGGTAGTTGGCTTCGGGCATTTTGGATCCTGGTTTGTATCCGCGAAAAAAAAGACAAAAAAAAAAATCCGCAAAAAACGGCGCGCTCTTATCCGGGGAGAGACGGGGGGGAAGAAAAAAAGAGAGGGAGGCAGATGATAGGGAGTGCAAACGAATCCCTTCTTCTCTCCTCTCCTCCTTCGTTTTGGGTCGGGATCAGCGGGCGGACGGTGGGTTGAAGCCCATGTCCCGGTTCTGGGCCGGCGCGCTCTGGTGCGTGGTCTCCATGTCCAGGGACGATTGGTCGGCAGCAATCTGAGCTGGAACTGGAGCCCGAACAGGAGGGTACTGCTAGCGCCGATGAATTATGGAGGAGATGAAGTGAAGGACCACATGGAGGGAGGAGGGGAGGGAAGGAGGGAGGGATGGAGGAATGAGGAAGAGCACAGGGATGCTCATCTAGCTGGAGGGGGCTTCCTCTATTTGGATTAGCGATGCTCCAATGCTGCTGCGGCTGCAGATCTCTCTCTCTCTCCCTCTCTCTCTCTCTGTCTGAGTTAGCTCATTGTATTACCCCCCTCCCTTTTTTTTTGCTCTCCCCCTCCCCGTGGTCTGTCAGCCCCAGCAACCTAGCGCAGATATGATTTGACAGAAAGACAGTAAAGGAGGAGGAGGAGGAGGGGGGGGGAGACCCCGCTTTGTTATGCACACGGGGACGGGAAAGGAAAAAGACGGAAGGATGTCCCTCACTTCCCCGCATCCCTCCATCCTGCATGGAATCGATTTCACGCCCAGCCGTATCGATGCATTTGTTATTAGCGCCCACATAGAACAGAACAACGGCATATGCTTTATTTTTTTACACCGATGGTGATGCTCTTCTCTCGTTCTTTCTCTCTTTCTCAGCTATTTTTACCCTCGCGGGCACTGGGACGCCTGGAAGCAGTGAGAAAGCCAAACAAAAGATGAGAGGAGAGACCAGGATAATTGCCTTCGCTCGTCTGTTTTTTTTTTTTCATTGTGACAGCAGCTCTCCCTCTTCTCTCTCTCTCTCTCTCTCTCTCTCTCCCTTTTTCTCTCCATGCTGCCACCAACTACACCCCAACGCCATGGCAACAGCATCACGTGGTTTCGACTGCTGCAGAAGCATCAATTTTTTTTTTTTTTTTTTTTTTTTTTAGCAAGGCAGGCAGCTCCCTCCCTCCATCCCTCCATCGCTCCATCCCTCTTACCCCTGATGGTGCACATTGGGACATGGCTGCATCTCGGCATCGTGTGCCACACACACACACACGCACACACACTGCCAGTGCCGACGTCCCCCTACCCGAGCAGACATTTTACATCTCACTAGCAAAGAGGCAGACAGCCAAATAAATACATGAATAAATAAATAAATAAATAAATAAATAAATAAATAGATGGGAAAACCCTACTGCGTTACACAACCAAAGGTGCTGTTTGACATTTTTTGTGTAGCAGAAGCGACCAGTCTACGTCTATGGTGGTAATAGAATGTGCACAGAATTCTGTGGGGAATGGAAAATAAAAGATGGTGCAGGAAAAGGGAAATAAAAAAAAAGACACGCAGACGGGCGAAGGAATAAAATAGATGGATAAAAAAACAAAACAACAACAGCGGAAAGTCTCTGCTGCAGTGGGGAAGAGGGGGGGACCTGCCTACGTGTCTGTGCTATTCTGGACCCACGACATTGAGTGCTACCTTTTTTTTTCCCCTCCTTCCATTACCAAAAAAAAAAAAAAGCAATAAAATATGTCTGAATCTTGGGATCCAAGGAATTTCCTTCAACGAGTCCTTGGTAATGAATCTCAGAATCATCCGAATCAAACATTCCCTATGAGGAAAACAGGACTGGGATTGAGCTGTGAAGTGATATTTTCCCTTTAATACTGTGAGAAAACACCCCCCCCCAATTCCAGCTGAGTGCAGTGACCTACAGTGTCCACTAGTCGGCAGTATAAACTGTGAGGTTGCTCTAAATTGCTGGCTTGGGAGACTCCTGTGTTTCCACACGAATCTCGTGTTGAAAGTCACCCCCCCCCCTCCTCCTGTGCT
>JACRUU010000016.1:13918676-13921176 GCA_030449085.1 Kryptopterus vitreolus
CACACACACACACACACACACACACACACTCACACACACACGCCGGACAGGACGACCGGAGCGCATGCGTGATTCATTGATACGCACTCCTCAAATGCTAATGCTAATAATGCATAGTGTACTATGAGTAATATATTATAGCTGATGATCATAAACGGCATCCTGTCTGAGTAAAGTTTCTTTTTCCCGTTAATTATTGTCCCTTTACACAACGAAATACAAAACTAGTCATACGAGCAGATGTTTGTGACAAACTGGCAAGCGGAAAAAAGAAAAAAAAAAAAAAAAAAAAAAAAAAAAAAAAAATATATATATATATATATATATATATATATATATGCCACGACAGGTGTTTGTTTTAATGTCCGTATAACTACAGACACTCACGCGAGTGCTTCGACTCCAGCTCATCGTCTGGAAATCCTTTACTGCGGCGTGCGACATGCTACGACCTGCTTCGATGAGGAAAGCAGAAATGCTTAACGCACACACTTTAGCTCGAACGTGTGTGTGTGCGTGAGTGTGTGTGTGTGTGTGTGAACGGCCTTGCATACGGTGTCTTTCAGCTAAACAACTCTGACCTGGGATCAGCTCTGACTGGGAAAAAAAAATCGCCATCCTACTGTTTCCAACACAACTCTTTACTATGACTGGAATTGCATGCCTTACAGGCACTATCTTAGTCTCGGCATTAAGGAGTCGCGTCTCTCGGGTAGGTTCAGGTACTTTCGTCCGTCTCCACGGGACTCTCAATAGAGCCATTCATAGCGAGACGCTAGCGTAAAGCTGACCAATCGCGAACCCAAAAGAAGGAGAAATAGATCATGGATAGACTGAGTGTGTGTGTGAGTGTAGGTGTGTGTGTGTGTTGTATTAGCGTTTTAGGCTCACCTTGTTGGAGGCCATGTCGCTGACGGACCTGTAGGTCTGGATGGTCTCGAGCTGATCCAGGCACCAGTCCAGCTCTTCCATGGTCTCGACGGCCAGCTTCTGGTACGACTCGTCTGTGTAAAGGCACACAGAGACAGGCGCTCGCTCAAAACGTTCCTGCATGGTTACTCGGCCGAAACTCAGGCGATTCTTCATCCTGGGCTCGCACGCACGCACGCACTGAGAGGCTCGCTCTCTTTCTCTTACACACACACTCACACACACACATAGGCGACTGCACGGTGGAAGAAAGCGAGAGAGTCTGCAGTTGGACGGAGTGCCTATAGGGCGATACGCCTTGCTGGCTGCTGCATGAGTTGGATGTGGTCAAGTGGCTCGGAGCCTCTTTGACAGCTGTGATGTCAATTCACAGGAAGATGGGTGAGGGAGGGGTTTGCTTTGCATAGACCCCCTCCACACACACACACACACACACACACACACAGTCACCCACTTCCTCATTTACAAAAATTCTAAACCTCATGTCAGGAAGCACATACACACAAAGATACGCACCTGTATATATAGAAACCAACTTTCTCTCACACACACACACACACACACACACACACACACACACACACACACACACACTAAACCAGCACAAGCACAGACCACAAACGCCCTGCTGACTTCAGCCCTGTAATCTGGGGCACGCAGGCCCGGCGCGAAGCCTCGGCACCGTTAAACAAGGGGCCGGAGTCATGAGGGCTCGGCTACACACACGCACACACACAGACGAGTCCTTGTGCGCTCGGCGTGCATACGTGTTAAGTCGCGCTCGGGATTCGGCAGCTGCGCAACAACACAGCGGCGGGGAATTACATTTACGCACGTCCAGAAACCGGGCAGAAACGGTGACTTGCGTCCGAACAAATCAAAACATCAAATCATAACGCGTGGCGGGCGAGAGAGCGTCCGTCTCCGAAAAGGCCACTTCAAAGCAAGAAAGGGCGAAAGTATGTGCGCCGCCACCGGGTCGGCGTTATTTTTGTGAATGGTGTCACATGGATCCTGCGCAGTGGCTGATCTCAAACTCATTGAACACTTTTCCACAAGGCCTTTTTTTTTCTGTTGCACAAATGACATCATTCTACCTCATTCTGCTGCTTTATACTATTCTACCCACTTTTTCAATAATGCCCTTCTGTCCCCCCCCCCTTCAAATTTGCAGCCTTTGTAACCATTTACACATTACTGTGTGTGTGATCTGATTCTTCACTCTGCGTTGTTGTTGGCGATCGAACGAAACCCGGACAAAAACTAACGGAAAAGAAAAAAACGAATAAAGGACAGGTATGAGGCCCTCATTATATTAGTGTATATTAGCGTACGGAACCTTACACAAGCGCATCGTATTCCCAAATCCGTATTACGGTATAAAGCACCTTTTTCTTTTTGGGAATGCAATGCGCTTCAGTATAACCTAAACGTATCACCAGTTTATATGGAAAAGCATCCGGAACACAATTCTTAAAGGAGCCACGTCCCATATTTTACACCAATGTTGTAGATACAAGTTGTGCATCTCAAACTATATGAATAGTAAATAACGGAAGTAAATGTTTCT
>JACRUU010000016.1:13923676-13936176 GCA_030449085.1 Kryptopterus vitreolus
GATGCCTGAGATAGACACAGACTCCCCGTGACCCGAGGGAAGATCGGATAAAGCGGTAGAAGATGAATGAATGAATGAATGAAACCCTACACGATGAAATATTTTGAATACAAAAGTTTGGGCTAAAAAAAAAAACATTTATATAATCACATTATATAATCGCTCGTCTAAAGGGTTGGCAAGAGTTTCGCTTCCAGCCGCTGGATGAAAAGGGACGCAGAAACAAGGGTTCGCCTCATTTGCACAGAGGATAAACAACTGGCAAAACCTCTGTGAAATTGTGTACATGTGGGTGGATTTGTTGCAGTTAAATACGTGTCCTTGTGGCCAGAAGGTTATGAGTTCAAATCCCTGAGGTGCGATGATCCGGTAAACAGCAACTCCCTGACCTAAGCTGCTCCGAACTGGATTGCATTCCTTCTCATTGTATATGACATCACTTAACCAATCCAAAATACAGTCCGAAAAAAAATCCTCAACAAAGGAGACTATAAAGATATATTTGACCTTGCGTGGCGTTTTACAGTCTTGAGAGACCTTGGGATGAATACACAATTGCAAAGCGGGTTCGCGCGGGGTGAAGCGTTTCCCCCCGAGAGAGAGAGAAGCAGGGTTTGTGTATGCATGACTGCGTGACTTTATCACGCTCTGGCCCGAGGAACCCGAATACAAAGGACACTTTCAGCGGGATTGTCGACGGTGTTTACCAAACCCCTCCAGACACGACCAATTTAAGATTGTTTTGAACTTTGGTAAACAGCGATGTCTCTGCAGGGTCCTTTGACCCAACAAAATGCGTAAATTTAAATAGCGAATAGCGAAAAAGCGTCTAATGGGAACGCGTCATGTTCGCAAAAGCACACGTGTCGCAGAAATGTTTTTACGCTCGCATGAAGTGGGTTTTTTGAGGCGATGTGAAAAAGGAATAATAAGAAAAACTACAATGGAAATGCGTTTTTTCTCGAATTTCCAGGTCACATGATATACATGATGCTGCCGGGGCTACATGTTACATGACGCTACAGGTGCTACATGCTACACGATGCGACATGCTACACGATGCTACAGGCGCTACATGCTACATGATACTGCAGGTCCTAAATGCTACTTGACATTGTACTACATTGCTACATGTGCTACATTCCAGGTCACATGATATACCTTGCCTTGGGCATGATGCTACAGGCGCTACATGCTACCTGATGCTGCAGGTCCTACATGCTACTTGACATTGTGCTACATTGCTACATGTGCTACATTCCAGGTCACATGATATACCTTGCCATGCCTTGAGCATGATGCTACAGGTGCTACGTGCTACATGATGCTACAGGTGCTACGTGCTACATGATGCTACAGGCGCTACATGCTACATGACATTGTCCTATATTGCTACACGTGCTACATCCAGGTCACATGATGTACCTTGCCTTGCCTTGGGCATGATGCTACAGGTGCTACATGCTACATGCTACATGATGCTACAGGTAATTGCCTCCCAGAACAAGCGTATACGTGGCCGCTCTCAAGTACATCGGGATCCCCTCGCCATTAATGCTCGTATAACGCACTTACATCTCCAAAATAAAAAAATTAAATAACAAATAAATAAATAAACAATTAATAACATAATAACGATGCACGGTGGCTTAGTGGTTAGCATGTTCGCCTCACACCGCCAGGGTCTGGGTTCGATTCCCGTCTCGGCAATGTGTGTGTGGAGTTTGCATGTTCTCCCCGTGCCTCAGGGGGTTTTTCTCTGGGTTCTCCGGTTTCCTCCCCGGTCCAAAAACATGCACGGTAGGTTGATTGGCACCTTGGAAAAATTGTCCCTAGTGTATGAATGTGTGTTTGAATGTGAGTGTGTGTGCGCGATGGGTTGGCATTCCATCCAGGGTGTATCCTGCCTTAATGCCCATAGACGCCTGAGATAGGCACAGGCTCCCCGTGACCCGAGGGAAGATCGAATATAGCGGTAGAAGATGTATGTATGTATAACATAATAACATTAATAAAATAACAATTATTAAATAAAAACGGCTAATGAGTTGGCTGCGATATAAGTAAGCCTGTCTACATCTGTTGCCATTTTTTTTGACCGACTTATCGCAGAGAGGACGAGTTTGAGTCACATGACATACGGTTAATAGAAACATTTAGTTATTTTTATCGAATATCGCAAATTTGCAATGGGAACGCTCCGAGTGTCACTTATCTACACCACTGCGCTAATCATCAACCGCTATTCCGTCTTTCATTTCCGATGTAGACGCGCGTCTGTCTCCCCCCCAAATTCCTTTCCTAGTGAGCCCGGGTATATCGATATGTTTTCCTTGAGGAAGCCGGATCTCCCGCTCAGCTCTTAAGCGCTTAAACAAGAGAAGCATTGAGCGAGGGAGCGACGGAGCGAGAGAGCGAAGGAGGAGCAGAGCGGAGCGTGCTAACCCGACCACACCAAGGACAAAACCTCGCTAGACCTCACATGGCCCGGGAATTGTGAACTCATTAGACCACACAAAACGAGCTCTTTTTTTTCTCCATGCATATTTTTCTTCATGGGCAAAAAAAAGAGGACCTTTTTTTTTTCAGCTTATCGTTCCGAGTTTTGGTGCGGCAGTCACCTCTCGGAATTACGGCGTCGGAAATAACTTCATTATTCTAATTGGTTTACTTTGGAAATTTGGAAGGAAGTACCGTTTTTTTGTTTGTTTGTTTGTTTTTTTTCAGGATGCATTCATGCGTTTTGAGTATTTAGCTTCTCGGCTACAGTTTAACACTGGATACTTGTGTGTGTTTATGTGTGTGTGAGAGAGAGAGAGAGAGAGAGAGGGTTCAAGAAAGAAGGAGAGGTAAACATGCCACAGCCAATGGCCTGATCTCTGTCAGGCCACTCGCTCTTCACACTCCCCGTTTTCAGACCATCCGCGCCCTGACAGTGAGCCCCCTGTCTCTCATCCGCAAAGCGGCGTTCCGGAAAATATTCCACACGGATTTTATGAGGCCACGCTTCAGAATCAAACACCAAAGGCGGCGAAGAAAACAAGCCAGGCGGTGTTTGGGTTTTTTTTTTGTTTATTTGGTTATGGTGCGTACGAGCGAGCCAGGAGCTGAATCATGTCCCGGTGGGTTTCAGCCACGTTGTCTTCCAACCAACCCTTTGGGGTTTCATCATCCTAACCCGCTTTCCTTCTGATGGTCGGACTTGATCCTACAGTACAGTCTTGCCTCTCTGGATCAAAATAAAGGCTTCTACCGCTTTATCTGATCTTCCCTCGGGTCAAGGGGGAGGCTGTGCCTATCTCAGGCGTCTATAGGCATTAAGGCAGGATACACCCTGGATGTAGTGCCAACCGATCGCAGGGCACACACACTCACACATTCACACATACACTAGGGACAATTTTCCAAGGTGCCAATCAACCTACCGTGCATGTTTCTGGACCAGGAGGAAACCGGAGAAAAACCCCCTGAGGCACGGGGAGAACATGCAAACTCCACACACACATGGCCGAGACGGGAATCGAACCCGGACCCTGGAGGTGTGAGGCGAACGTGCTAACCACTAAGCCACCGTGCCCCCTTCCAGCGCCTTTCACAATGTGCATTGTCTCAAAGCAGCTTTACAGAACGGAATATTAAATATAATACATTTATTCATCTTTTACCGCTTTATCCGATCTTCTGTCACGGGTAGTCTGTGTCTATCTCAGGCGTCTATGGGCATTAAGGCAGGATACACCCTGGATGGAATGCCAACCCATCACAGGGCACACACACTCATACACTAGGAACAAGTGAGATAGACAAGGTACCGTAGATTGCAAGGTACCGTGCATGTTTTTGGACGGCGGAGGAAACCAGAGAACCCGGAGAAAAACCCCCCGAGGAATGGGGAGAACATGCAAACTCCACACACACATGGCCGAGACGGGAATCGAACCCGGACCCTGGCAGTGTGAGGAGAACCACTAAGCCACCATGCCCCTTAAATATAATACAGAACATTAAATATTTATATGCATGATTTATGTATATTATGTGTATTTATCCCTGATAAGCGAGCCTGGGGCGACTGTGGCGAGGAAAGACTCCCTTAGTGGAATGAGGAAGAAAAACCTTGAAAGGCCCCAAAAAGAGAACCCATCTTCATCTGGGTGTTATGGGTGCTCGACATTGATTGGCCGACAGAGATAGCTATAATAAACTGCGATTTTTTTGGGGGTAGACTAGCGGCGATTAGCTTGACAATTTTGGAATTAAACGATGAGATGTTTATCTCCCATGCCATACTGTTTAGTTAAAAAAAAGAAACAACAGATAGATACTTAATAGAACGTTAGTGAAATACATTTGTTTATCTGTTGATGAGACTAGCATGGCTCAGAGAGCTCCATGGATGAACCCTGGCTCGCCCGTTCACATGGAAATCGTAACAGGGCACGAGCTGGAGTTGAGTCTGGCTATGATTAACATTCGATAGGCATCAAATCTTCGCAAAGAAAGAAAGAAAGAAAGAAAGAAAGAAAGAAAGGGAGAAATACAGGGACGTCCTCACGAGAGTCGATTTACCGGGTATCATTTGTGTTTGGCCAGCAATAAAAACACGAGCTTTTACATATCAGATCTTACTGTTTACTCGATTGTTTCTGCAGGCAGCTAATGTTTACCTACCGCTCAGAAAGACTGTGAGTCAAGCATGCAGTTCTGGAGAAGTCTGACAAACGGACTTAAGTGCAGTAAAGGCTTCGGTTTCGAATTAATCATGAATTTAAAGTAACTTCCGACTGTGTTCTCACATGAATATGACCTGTGTTGATACTGGGAGCAAAAGAAAGAAAGTGTGTACTTTACAGGACAGTGAAATTCTTTCTTTGTTTTCTTTCCCCAGTGGCGTTAAAAAAAAAACTGGGCTCATAGCACAGACAATTAGGGGCCTTGCTCAAGGGCCCCAACCATAGCACCTTGGCGATACCAGTGAACCAAAGGTGTAACCAGTGATCTACCACATAAATTATATATATGTATATATATATATATATATATATATATATATATATATATATATATATATATATATATATATATATATACTATATATCTATATATATATATATCGATATATATATGAAATGATTCATTCATCTTCATTCATTCATTCAATATATGATTGATCATCATTCATCTTTAAACAGCTTCGAATCTCTACTTCTATCTCCCGTTCTATCATTCTATCTTCTCGCTCTTCATCTTCTGGGCAACCGCTTTAATCCGATCTTCCCTCGGGTCACGGGAGAGTCTGTGCCTATCTCAGGCGTCTATGGGCATTAAGGTAGGATACACCCTGGATGGAATGCCAACCCATCACAGGGCACACACACTCACACACACACACACACACACACACACACACACACACATTCATACACTAGGGACAATTTTTCCAAGGTGCCAATCAACCTACCGTGCATGTTTCTGGACCGGGAGGAAACCGGAGAACCCGGAGAAAAACCCCTGAGGCACAGGGAGAACATGAACACACACACATGGCCGAGACGGGAATCGAACCCCCGACCCTGGAAGTGTGAGGCGAACCGTGTCCCTATATATATATTCATTCCGTATCAAAATGGACTTTAACCTGGTCAGCGGAATTGGCACCAGTCCCGTACAACATGGGGCACAAGGTTGGAATATATCCTGGATGTATCCGTACGTGTCCTTATTCACACAAAGTAGTGCAGTTCGTTTACTATATACATGGTTTTGGTAGGTCAGAGGAAACCAGAGAACCTGGATGAAACACATTAGAGTGCTGTAGAAGAATGTCAGCCCCGTTCCCCGTCGCCCCTTTCCCCACCCTTCCCATCCCCCTTCCCCCGTTCCCCTTTCCCCGCCCCTTTCCCGCTGCCGCAGGTTATAGTTGATTTTGGATCAATAAACGGATAAAAAAAAAAAAAAAACCTAATGACATAAAATGTCTGGTCCGGAGAGGGCATACGAGGTTAGGACATGGATAACAGTTCCATCATTTATCAGCATGGGTATGCACACACACACACACACACACACACACACACAGTCCAGGCTTTGTCCTTTTACCTGATTTGAACCCTTCCAGCCGCCCGACTGCCAAATAACTTCACGGTGTGCGAACCCTCTACCTGAACCCCTGGACTCCATTAGTCCCAATTAAAAAGCCAACACTTTACTGAGTCCCCAATTAATTCCCACTTTTTCCGACGGGGTTTTGTCGTAGCGGAGCAGCCTGGCAGGCCCCTCTAGCGAAAGAGAGATTGACGCAGGACCTTGACCGCCCTCGGCACGCTAGCCAAGATTTGATCTCGTCGCGTTAATGAGAATCAGCTGCTCGCTGGGCCATCTCATAAACTCATCCGTCTTGAACAAACGCCGGTATGAATCGTTAAATCCAAAGAGTCGTTATTTTCTATTCAGTAGCTGATCTTTAAAACCTGTATCCACTCACCCGAGACCCAGGATACAGAAACGAGCCATCGTTTTTTTCTTATAGTACCTTAATAGCTGCATCAATGGTGCACGATATGCAGTCGTTACTTGGTCCATTGAACTAATGTTCGCCTGTCAATCATCACCAGGAAGCGAGTGAATAGGTACAAAAGGCCTGTACGTTTGTAAAGAGTTGTTAAGTGATGCAGTAAACCCGTCCCGTGTCCAGCTAACAATTTTTAAACCCGCAGAACAGGAAACGACCCGGTGTGTGCTTTCATAGGAAAAGAATCAACAATGATGTGAAGCAGTGTAAATGTGTCGATAAACACGTGCGTTATTGGTGAACAGTACTGCGGGCTGCGTGGTTTATTCGTTCCTTCGTTCGCCAAAGTTCTTTCGGGTTGATATTTCAAGATGCAGATTCTTCACAAAGCAAACCCTATCAAAACAAGCTAGTTCTTGTTCTTCTGGTGCTCTGAAACCTCGTAAAACAAACAAACAAACAAACAAACAAACGTCGAAACCTCTCGCATATGGGTCGATTAGGCTCGTGTTATATCTGTATGACGATGATACAAGTCCGGTAACCTATTAGAATCCACGATTTCCTCCCAGCCAGTGCTACTGCTCTCAAAAACAAAGGGCTTTTCTTCCGACCAATCAAAATCCAAGATGTCGTCATGAACAGCGCTTCGAATATTATCATCACCTATGTATTAATCTCATTTTTCTCTCAACAATGTAACTACAAAGGGAGCAACTATTTTTTCACCCTACATCGCAGGAATTTTCATTTTGCAACTAACATTTCGCGAATTGAAATATTATCATATTACGGAATGTTCCGGCTCGTACAGCGCCGTGGAACCGGGTGTTATCCGGCCGGAATTCGGAAAATGCAAGGGATCTGAGGGAAAAGTCGTTAAATTTGGAACGTAATCGGAAAATCGTTGCCGCGATCCAAGACTGTATTCTGAAGTGTGCTGTATGATGACTAACAAACACTTAACACTAAATATTTTCCACTATATATATATATATATATATATATATATATATATATATATATATATATATATATATATATATATACATATATATACACACACACACAGTGTTGGGAAGTTAACTTTGGAAATGGAACAAAATATAATTACAGATTACAAACAAATAACTCTATTCAAAATTAAATAAGTAGTGTAACTTTACATTTGATTACCTCCATTTGTCCACTAGGTGGCACTTTAAGTTAACATTCTAAGTAAAAAAGTTTAAAATCGTTGGAAAAAATTGTTATAAATGAAGCTGTTTCACAATATTGTCGAATTGACGAAAGTAATTTTTTTCCCAGCCTGTTAGAGGGTTGGGGTACATGCTTACTGTGCGTCTGCGTATTTATTCCGCCGTGTTATTCGCCTCCCTGTTTATTCCCTGCGCATTACATAACGCCGTTACATGTAACTAGTTACTCCCCTATATATATATATATATATATATATATATATATATATATATATATATATATATATATATATATATATATATATATATATATATTCATTCATTCATCTTTCTACCCCTTTATCCGATCTTCCCTCGGGTCACGGGGAGTCTCTGTGTCTATCTCAGGCGTCTATGGGCATTAAGGCAGGATACACCCTGGATGGAATGCCGACCCATCGCAGGACACACACACACACACACACACACACACACACACACACACATTCATTCATACACTAGGGACAATTTTCCAAGGTGCCAATCAACCTACCGTGCATGTTTTTGGAACCGGGGAGGAAACCGGAGAACCCGGAGAAAAACCCCCTGAGGCACGGGAAAGAACATGCAAACTCCACACACACATGGCCAAGACGGGAATCGAACCCGGACCCTGGCGTTGTGAGACGGATGTGCTAACCACGATTATATATATATATAATATATATATATATATATATATATAAAATCATTCACAACCATGAGCATAAACCCCGCTGCTTCCTAGTAAAGACGATTTCTTACACCAGTTAAACCATTTCCATCCACACCAGTCCTCCTTCTGTGTAACGAAAGTGCTCATTCCTCTGAACTCCTCACACTAAACCGTTTCAGTTCAATAATTACTCACATGGCACGGAAAGAAAGAGCGAACATATTAAAGACTTTATTTTTTTTAAACCACAAACAGGAACTAAAACTCGATTCACTGAAACGTTTTTCCATGCGGCTTTTTTGTCTTTTCTTTTCTTTTTTTCCGGTCCTATTTGAGAATCAAAACAAAAGCGAAGTCATGCGAATCTAAATAATCATCCCTCTCTCGGCCCTTCTCTCTCTCTCTCTCTCTCTCTCTCTCTTTTTCATCGCTCTGGTTGAGTTTGTTTGAAAACTCGCAGGCCTTTCTGGCAGAGGCGCTCGCAGAGGAAGGGTAGTGTGTCTGCTTTATGGCTGTGCTGACGTCAATGGCATAATTCAGATAGTTAGCAGGGTGCATTGCTCTCCGCCGGGGCTGCTGCCAAAACCCGACACAGACTCCCTTCTCCGAGCCAGGCAAACATCTGCTGGTCTAATAACCGACCCAGTTGGTAACTCGGGCCTATGCCCGGCGATGTCTGATTTGTGTTTGGAAGCCATACTTCGACTTTTACCGGCGTATAAAAGGCGTCTACCATGGAAAATTAATTATTCCGGTATAAACGTTGTGCATCCGGACCGATTCCTGACGGTGTATTCAACATTCCTCTTTCTTGTTCAGTGTTTTCTATTTATTTATTTATTTATTTATTAGAAAACTGTTTTGATTCAAATCACAGGCAGCGAGAGGGGAAAAAAACATCTGTAGAAGATTTCCTTCTAGGCCTTACAATATAGTGTTGGAGATACAAGCATGCGTCTCTGATCGTGAACGAGTGCCTGGCACACAAGTATCTGCCCTTTCAACCCCCCCCCCCCCCCCCCCCCCCCCCCCCCCCCCCCCCACCCACACACACACCACATATACACACACATACACCCCAGAGATAGTAATGTTGTGTGCGATGTTGTCCCGATTTATTGCCCCGGCTGCCACGAGAGGCTCGGCGAGCCAGCCGCGCTGCACTTTTGCAAAAGTCAAGCTCTCCCGTTACCGCGCCGAACTATTTGAGACCGCAGTCAGCTGAGGAGGGGAATTTAATCACCTTTCACCTCATAGGTCTGATATTCCTTTTCTTTTCTTTTTTTTTTTTTTCTACAAGATTACACAATTGTTATTCGGTTCGGTGAAAGCGGACGATTATACAAAGTCGCATTGGATCGGCAAAAGTTGTACAATTCTCAAGGAGTGCGGAATGACAGGTTTGATCATTATTATATTATTATTATTATTATTATTATTATTATATCATTATGTCGGGGGGCACGGTGGTTTAGTGGTTAGTACGTTCGCCTCACACCGCCAGGGTCCGGGTTCGATTCTCAGCCATGTTTGTGTGGAGTTTGCATGTTCTCCCCGTGCCTCAGGGGGTTTTTCTCCGGGTTCTCCGGTTTCCTCCCGGTCCAAAAACATGCACGGTTAGGTTGATTGGCACCTTGGAAAATTGTCCCGTGTGCAATACACTGAGTGATAGCCAAGCAGCCAGCTGTCAAAAAAAACAAACAAACAAATAAATAAAAAAGCTTCGTTTACAACCTGGAGCTGAAATAAAGGTAAATAACATTCGTCTTAAACCGAATGAGACGTTCAAAGCATGGAAAAGTGGAGTACCAGATATCTGAAAGCTTTCATATCAATTCCTTAAAATAAAACACACACACACACACACACACACACACACACACAATGTCTATAAAAGTCCGATATTTCTCTTTTATTACGCATAAATCTATCAAAGCGCAAAATAATTTACGGGCGGATTGCATAAGCCGTGTGCGATTCGATCAGCGGCGCGTACGAAAAGATCTGCGGTCTGAAAGCGTTTATGGACGACGTTCCGTAAATCAGAGAGAAAGGTAGACGGGAAAAAAAACAGCGTATATCATCCGTAAATGATCGCTGGGGCAATACGCCGAGGTGGAACAACAGGATCACAACAAATCAACAAAAAAAACGACTATTTGAACAATTTTGAAAAAGTATCCGATTCCTGCACAGGCAAACGTCAGACCTTATTCCCATGAGATAATAAAGCCTTAAAGTGTATCATCCGCTATAGTACGATTTTATTGAAGTGAATGTATACAATTGCAGTTGCTAGCTAGAAAATACTATTATAGATTATATATATATAAAATTATAATTTTTATCGCTGTAATTTATGTAACTGTAATATAATGCATTACTGTAATAATTTCATGTAATGTACACTCTTACATATAATGTATATTCTTACTCTTACATTACTGTTACTTTTATTTTGTAATTTAATTACATAATACCATTACATGTAACTCTTACTCTTACTGTAATAACATACTCCCCAACACTATATTTATTTATTTATTTATTTATACACAAACACACACACACAAACACACACACACACACACACACACACACACTTCCGGAACTTTTTTCTTATTTCCTTTTATGTAAAGCACGTCGAATGACTATTGTGTATAAAATAAAATTGCCTTACTACAGTATGTATGTGCTTTTTGGACCATCGCATTCCATATTTATTCCATATTGTCTGTTATAACTATAACATTTTTACTTTGCTGCTCGTGGATAATTAAAGTTGGCGTGTTTTTCATAAATAACAGGACTCAAATATGAGTATTTTACATGAAAAAAAAATGTGAAATGCAGTTTAAAATGTTTCTTATATGCAATGCATTACAGTTTCATTTATGCATAATATAAAGGCAAAAAAACAAACGTTATATGCAGCGTTATTTCATATTACATGTCAAAAGGGTTTCGTGGAAAATGTAATGTTTCCTGACGTCCTCTACACTTTGCGGTAACAGGAAAGAAAGAACAAAAATCGGGTGTCCAAAAACTTTCGAATAAAAAAAAAAAAGGAATACAAATGACTAAATTAAAGTTGTACTGTATGTGATTTTTCGATATGTCTAGTTGTCTGAATGTAAAAGTTTATCCTAAAAGAGACACACACCGGGATGTTGCGTTTGAGTTGAGCCTGAAAGAAGGAAGCATTACAATAACTTCGTGGCTGTTTTGGAAAGGAAGTTGGCGGAGGAAAAAAAAAAAGTTTATTGGTGTTATAAGCCTAATGGCAGCGGCGAACTTGTTTTGCGGACGTTCTAAAATGTTAAACGGGACAATAAACAGATAACAAAAAAATCCCTTTATGGTCAAGCGTAACACTGTGGAACGTCCGCAAAACACCTTTGGCTCTGTTATCATATGTGTTAGAACACCAATATACATTTCCTCACCAGCTTCCTTTCAATTGTTATTTATTATTATAGTTTATTAATAATAATAATAATAATAATAATAATACAATAATTTTTTTTAACCTATTATTGCTGAGAAATTGAAGTGAAATACGCAACGTAATCTCAACCGTATAGAACACAGCTTTGGGATGAATGTGAATACTAAATTCACTACACATACATCCAGCATACGACATGCAGTGAAACTGTCCAACATGTAAACATAAAAACAGCATGTAGTTTAATAAATACAAATAGTATGAAAAATAAAATAAAGTATAAAAGTATAGAGGTAAATCCATTCACCGCACGATCGCACAAGCATATTTTTCGTTAGACTAAGAATAAATGTGTAAACGTGTCCGAGACGGTGTGAAAGAAAATGCAATAAATGTGTGTGTGTGTGTGTGTGTGTGTGTGTGTGGGGGGGGGTTCTAGGGTAGGGGTGTATTCAGTATTTCCTGCTCATGAATAACTATACGGATATCACACAATCCAGAGCTGTATCATTGTATCCTAACAATTACACCTACAAACAAAAGCTGTTTCTATAGAACAGGTTTGATTCATACTTATTGTGTGTGTGTGTGTATGTATATGTGTATGTGTGTGTATATATATATATATATATATATCTATATATATAT
>JACRUU010000016.1:13941176-13943676 GCA_030449085.1 Kryptopterus vitreolus
GCATGTTTTTGGTACCGGGAGGAAACCGGAGAACCTGGAGAAAAAACCCCCTGAGGCACGGGGAGGAGGGGAGGAGGGGAGAACATGCAAACTCCACACACACACATGGCCGAGACGGGAATCGAACCCGGACCCTGGTGGTGTGAGGTGAAAAACTCTGGAAATTATTATTCTTTTCAAATTCATTTCTTGTAAATGCATTAATTTCCTAATGTTAATTTCCTAACATTAATTTCAATGTTAATTTGATTAGTGGTTGTTGTAATTGTAAAATATGGGACGTGGCTCCTTTAAGAATTGTGTTCCGGTTGCTTTTCCATATAAGCTGGTGATACATTTAGCATATACAGAGTCCACAAAAGAAAAATGAGCTTCCCTAATATGGATTTGTGAATTCAATGCGCTTGCATAAGGTTCTATAGGGTGATATACGCTAATATAGAGTAGGAGAAGATCACTCACATATTAATGCTACGTTATGCTACGTTAATCATGCGTTTTATATATATATGTGTGTGTGTGTGTGTGTGTGTGTGTGTGTGTGTGTGTGTGTGTGTGTGTGTGTGTGTGTGTGTGTGTGTGTGTGTATTTATTTATTTATTTATTTATTTTTTGAATGATTACTGTGGGAACTATCCCTTTTCATGTAATGTTCGCAACAAGACACGTGAGATAAGCTACCACAGGAGATGAAATATCCTTTAAGAAAATATTAACAAACAACTGAATAATACCCCTAACCAGGTTTCCCTGATCAGAGAAAGGATTCGTTAGTCATTTGTAGTGACTCTTCCTCCAGGTCACCCCAGGAAAATAAATAAATGCCCCCCATACCCAGCCTGTATAACCTTCGCCACCCATCTTATCCAGTAAATCTGGGAAAACGCAGATTTTCCCTTACACGAGGAAGCGATGTTGCGTGGCCATAAAAGAGCAAGACGGGGCGAAAGAGCGCTCGCGGCGCCGCCGCAGCTGCTCGATCCTACAGACTCGTCCGCTTCTCATGCAATAAAGAATGCGGGGCTAATTATAGCTCCTGAGTGTTCTTCCTGAAACCGAGACAAAATGGAAAATAAACCGAAATAGAGAAACGGGTTTCCCTGCAGGGAATAGGAAATAGATGTACTTTCTGTAAGCTTTACTGGATGTACGACCAACTGCTCAGCAGAGTTTATATAAACACCACCCCGCTTGAAATTCTCTGCACTAGGTCCGGTCCTTTAACTGGAAGCGGTCCTATATCTGACACTTGTCTCGTTATAGACGAGCAGTGGCAACAAGCAGTGTGGAAACTTACTGTAACACGCCTGCCCTTCAGGATTGTTTTTCATTTTAATCTAGTTATCATTCCATATTAAAATGGCATGGCGGTGATACGGATGTTATGCCAAGGACACGCGGCGCGGCGGAGCGGGCATTGCTTTAGGGTTGGGCTAGATGTTGGAAAAGACTTGAGCTCCGAAATGCACGAGCAAATAACATCTTAGTCCTCAAACACTCCAACGCCGTCAGGTTATGATCAATGGCCGAGGAGTGAGCGGGGATAATGTGTGCTCGAAAGAAGCTGTTTGCCAATGTCGATGAGTACACTGTGTAAAGGCCATGCTTGCTAGATTTATGACGGTTTTGAGTATACATAACCTCATGGTTATAAGGTTTTGAGCATATATATATATATATATATATATATATATATATATATATATATATATATATATATATATATATATATATATATATATTAGCGAATCGCACGATTGCCAGTTAACAATGTACCATAAATGAATACTTTTCATATCGTAATACTCTAACTAACTGTAACAGATGTTATTATTACATATATTTCTCTCAAAATCTCTCCATTTAATACAATTATTGATTATTTAACATTTATTATTATTATAATTATTTACTCTGGAAAGGATTCATTTAATATTAATTCCGTGTTCATTTATTTATTTCTTGTTCATTTCAATGTTACTTGTGGTGGTTTCAATTGTAAAATATGGTACGTGGCCCCTTTAAGAATCAAGGTCCGTTTTTGTATGCGCTCCTTCTAAACTGGTGATACCTGTTGGTCATACCTGTTGCGAATGCGCGGATATTCTCAATCTTCTCAATTTAATACGGACTTTTTGAGTATTAAGAACATGAAACGTATTATAAAGCTGAAAACCTTATTGTGATTGCTAATAAAAGACCGACTGATAAGAAACTCCACATACACGCCAGACGTGGTATATACTACTCAGCACTTATCTCTGCTGTGACTCTTTTGTTGTTTCTTAGTAAGATAAAGTCCTGAAAAGAAAAGTCCTGGATAACAGTTTCCTTATTTATATTATGATAAAGCCCAGGTGAAATCTCACACCTGAAGGATTCAATAGCTTTTAAAGCAGCAGATCAAACCGTATTCAAATCGTAGGTTTGTATTAACGTGTAGCTCCTGCACAGGAATTACTACTTCTAGCATAGCTTCCGTTACTCCCACGGAAGAATA
>JACRUU010000016.1:13948676-13961176 GCA_030449085.1 Kryptopterus vitreolus
CGCGCAGGAAGCGGTTTAGGAGCAGACAGGAGGTCAGTAGTTCTCTCATTTTCATTGTCTCCGTAGCCGAGTGTTACATCACGGACACGCAGCCGACACGGAGACTCATAAAGCCCGAGAGTGTCATTGTGTCAATAGAGGATGTAGAGGATGTTTTTGTCAGGGCTATATTGCATTCCTTAAAAAAAAAAAAAAAAAAAAGAAGTGCACAGGTGTAAATAAGGAAAAATATAAGGATTGTATTATCGTCCTTGTTTTTACCGATCTGCGAAAAGGATTATGGGATAGGTTTTATCAGAATACACTTGTTTTTTCGACTGGACAAGTGTATTCAGTGTGGATTTTTATTTTATTATTTATTTTATTTGTTTTTTTGTCTTTAATTCCAGTTGTTAAGGATGAAAACACAACACTCAACGATGCCTACAACAATGGGTTTTTTTGTTTTGTTCCTGTTGTACAATTGACCACATCATAACTTTTCTACATTAATAGTTATATTTGAATGCTGTGGGGAGTCCGTGAAACAAGTCAGTTCCTGTTGTCAGAAGCGCTCAAACAGATATAGACAGCTGTTTCCTCATGAGCCTCTTTTCTTTATCGTTCGCAGCTCGTTCGAGAGAAACTGGGAAAGTACCAAGTCCTGTTTTTTTTATCAATATATATATACATGTAATACAATTGTTTTATATATAAATATGGGCACACACCGCCAGGGTCCAGGTTCGATTCTCCAGGTTCTCCAGGTCCAAAAACATGCACGGTAGGTTGATTGGCACCTTGGAAAATTGTCCCTAGTGTATAAATGTGTGAATGTGTGTGTGTGTGTGTGTGTGTGAGTGTGTGTGCCCTGCGATGGGTTGGCATTCCATTCCTGCCTTAATGCCCATAGACGCCTGAGATAGGCACAGACTCCCCGTGACCCAAGGGAAGATCGGATAAAGCGGTAGGTAGAAGATGAATATATATATATATATATATATATATATATATATATATAAACACAAAATTGGCGTCTGAATGAGTGCAAATGTGGCACAAGTCCTTATATGGGGACTATATGTGGTATTGGATGAGTAGAATCATCATATTAGATGATTAGAAACATACACATCTTATGGCGAGGTGTCCATCCATCTATCTTCATACCTCTAAAATGATATGATTTATATTTTGTGGCCAATAAAACTGTCTGTCTGTCTGTCCTTTCTTCCATCCATCCATTCCATCTTGATCCTTCTGAGGTTAAAATTTATACTCAGTGATCAACTAATCCATCCATCCATCCCTCCATCCATCCATTCCATGTGTAGCTCAGTGGTTAAGGCACCAGGCGACTGTTTGGAAGGTCGGGGGTTCAAGGCCCGGTATCGCCCAGCTGCCACTCTTGGGTCCTTGAGCAAGGCCCTTACGCCGTTGTGCTCCAGCGGGTGACCATGGCTGACCGACTTCCAAAAACAAGCTGGGATATGTGGGATATGTAAAGAAACCAATTTCACTGTGCTGCAATGTATATGAGAGAAATAAAGGCTTCCATCCATATATTCCAAAGTCTGTCCATCTATCTATCTATCTATCTATCTATCTATCTATCTCCATCTATCATATATATATATATATATATATATATATATATATATATATATATATATATATATATATATGGACAGACATAGAGATAGATAGATAGATAGATAGATAGATAGAGAGAGAGAGACAGAGAGAGAGAGAGAGAGAAAGAGAGCTGGATGGATAGATCACTGTGCTAATAATCCAATGAAACATCTCAGAAGAGATATAATATATATATATATATATATATATATAGTGGCAGCAGAGTTACAATAGAGGTTACAATGCCAACAATGTCTCAGTTCTGCTGCCAGTAAAAGACAAAACAAAACAAACAAAATAAAAAAAACCCCGGTACACTCTTGCTCAATGCAGTGCTTTACACATGCGCCACAGTTTCTAATCATGTGTACTAATGCCAGTTGATCCCGGCGCAAAAACAAATGAATAAGTAAATACTAATGCGGCAGGCCGAGGCACTGAGTCACGGCGCCTTTGCATAATGGTAAGAGCGATCAGGCCTGACTGGCTTCAGGAAGCGTATACCAGTCCACCTGGGCTGAGGGGAAGTCAACAAAAGCCGCGCGCTGCAGACTGACGTCAATCGCCATCCACCGCACCTGACAGGAACACCTCCTACTGACAATGCACACCTCGCGCACTCATCCTCCTCTCAGGCTACCGACCGGAGATCGTCCCTTTGTTCTGGTGCTAATGACTCGAGATTAGAGGAACCAAATCTGACAGATTTTATTTATGCAGAAAAAACAACAACAACAACAACAACAACGCCCGGAACACCACATAATGTGGAAGCTTTACGATACGCAAGACGCGCATTCATCCCTTCCAGTGTTACTACTTACTTTTACTTCACCGATAAACAAGTCGGGCAGCCAAGAAAATTTCTCAACTACTACTACAGCATTTCATTTCACCCCCCCTCCTCCCCACGCCACCCCCCCTCCTGTTTCAGAGAATCGCTCATGTTTCCCTGCAGCGCAGGTTCCAGCATGCATCTGTGAATTTCTGCTGTGACGCTCCGTGCGTCCCTCAAGGCCAAAGCAGGGGAATTTGATGGAATTTTCCCAGCCGTTCCACCAAACGCGTTGACCTCCTAGTCAGACAAAACAGCCCTCAGACGTGGTACTGCGTGTGTATGTGTGTGTACGGATATAAAGTCTATAAGGTGCATTTCTGTAGTTATTCTGAAATGGGGGGGGGGGGGGGGGGGGGGGCAAATCCGGGAAGGAGTGTGTGTGTGTGTGTGTGTGTGGGTGCACACGTACGCCATCGTACATCGCTGCTGTGCTGCACCCGGGTCTCCCAAGGCCTATAAACAGAATCTAGACGAAACATCGGCAAATATGGGCAATATATTGTGTGTGTGTGTGTGTGTGTGTGTGTGTGTGTGTGTGTGTGTGTGTGTGTGTGTATGGCCATGATTATGTGAGCAATAAGTGCTTGCCTCTTCCTGTGGGCTTCCACTGTTCCTGTACTAGACGCAACAATAGGTAATGTCTGTGTGTGTGTGTGTGTGTGTGTGTGTGTGTGTGTGTGTGTGTGTGTGTGTGTGTGTTTGTTTGTCCGGGTTCAATCACCAGATTCTCTCCTGGTGATGAGTGATGGTAAATGAGAAGATGCTGGGAACAGTGTAGAAAGTCACGTAGCCAAGTGTAACAGAGTAAAGACCAGACAAATCCACTGGGTCTATTAGGGGGTATAAAAAGGAGAAAAATCTATTTTCCGTTGTTTTTCCCCCATTTTTTTTATCCTATCGGATGTTTTTTTTGTGTTTATTATTACGCCTCTGTAAACATAGTAGGGGCCGCGTTAACGAATGGCAGCTGTGGGGATGTCGCATGAAATCCGGCTAGAAGAAGCTGGTTTCGATGAAAGGATATACCTACATTATATGTACTAAAGTATTAATGTATTAGTATTAATGTACTAATTAGTATTAGTTTGTGGGGTAGGGCTACACGAAAGGTCAGGCGTCCAAATACTTTAGGCCAGTTGAGATATTTATATATATATATATATACACGGTGGCTTAGTGGTTAGCACACGTTCGTCTCACACCGCCAGGGTCCGGGTTCGATTCCCGTCTCGGCAATGTGTGTGTGGAGTTTTGCATGTTCTCCCCGTGCCTATATATATATATATATATATATATATATATATATATATATATATATATATATCATTCATTCATTCATTCATCTTCTATCACAACTACCTCTAATCTTCATCTCTACCGCTTTTATCCGATCTTCCCTCGGGTCACGGGGAGCCTGTGCCTATCTCAGGCGTCTATGGGCATTAAGCCCATAGCAGGATACACCCTGGATGGAATGCCAACCCATCACAGGACACACACACACACACACACACACACACACACACACACATACACACACACACACACACATTCATACACTAGGGACAATTTTCCAAGGTGCCAATCAACCTACCGTGCATGTTTTTGGACCGGGAGGAAACCAGAGAACCCTAGAAAAAAGCCCCCTGAGGCACGGGGAGAACATGCAAACTCCACACACACATGGCCGAGACGGGAATCGAACCCGGACCCTGGCGGTGTGAGGCGAACGTGCTAACCACTAAACCACCGTGCCCCCATTATATATAGTCTACTATATATATATATATATATATATATATATATAGAGAGAGAGAGAGAGAGAGAGAGAGAGAGAGAGAGAGAGAAAAGGAGAGATAGATGGATAGATGGATAGATGGATGGATGGATAGATAGATCACCGTGCTAATGATCCGATGAAACATCTCAGAAGAGTGATGCTTGTTTTAAAGTCCAGTGGTGACTAAAGGTGGAAACAGATGTTCACGTATTAATCCTATCACCAACTATTCGTACAACCACATCATAATTCTTTAACGAGCATAAAGAGAGCGCAGACGTGTAATTAAGATGTTTTGAACGCCACGCACTCCCAAAGACATTCCTGACACACTTTTGTTGAACGACATAACATTTTCACACACAAAAAAAGTACCAGTGTTTTGTTAAAGAACACTTTTGGAGCCCAATTTTTGGATTCGTTCGGGGAATGTAAAATCTTTCGAAAGACCGCAGTTCATCTTCCACCCATCATTCCGTTTCCGATCAGAGCTTCAGGGATTGTCCTCATTAACCCTTTGTAACATTTAATACTTAATGCTTAATAGTGCAATAAATATATAATGAAATTAATGGATTCTTTTTTTTTTAAGCCCCCCCCCCCACAAATAATGCAATCCAGCCAAATCTAATCACAAGATATGAAATGAATGCTGATTGTTTTTTTCCTGGGAATATTAAAGTGATGCCTTTATTTATTGCTCTTTACTTCCTCTTTACATTCCATTCATCACTTATTCACACACACACACACACACACACATCAGAAAGTAATAAAAATGCCAAGTCAGACGCCTGTTTCCGGAAATATTTATAACAATGATTTTATTTTTTATATATATATATATATATATATATATATATATATATATATACATAAAAAAAACATATAGTCACACACACACACACACACACACACACACACACACACACACACAAGAAAGTAATAAAAATGCCCAGTCATTTTTTTTTCATTTATATTTATAACTATGATTTTATTATATATATATATATATATATATATATATATATATATATATATATATATATATATAAATTTATATATATCTAGTCAGCAAAATCTCAAACGTGTCAGCACGTGAAATATGAATCGGACTGTTTTACACATTCGATATAAGTGTTTATATCTTACCGGATAGACAGACTCTGGTGAGGGGGGGCTGCGTGGTAGCCGGCGATCTCCTAAACGGATAAAAGAAAGGCGAATCTAATAAGGAGCTCATTTTGAACACATTCCACAGGATCTATAACTCCACCACGTTCGCTGGTGTGGAACTCTATCAGGGTAAAGTGACCTTATCCTTTCCAGCGTCATTAGACGGAAAAACTGAAAAATAAACGTCTAATGCGTAACGCCGTAAATCACGCTAGACCTTTATAGTCATTCTCAGACTGGGGAGGGGGGGGGGGGGGGGGGGTGCATCGATCTATCCCAAATAGTTCCAGTCTGACTGATTGGATCTCCGTCTGTCTGGCTCGGGACGTGACAGACTTGATCGCAAACCAAGAAACGCCTCTGACAGAGCGCCTTAATTGGCCTGACGTAGCTTGTGGTAAGTGAAGGGGAAAAATAATCCCCGGGCTCAATAAAAGTGAAGGAATTGCCCGTCTTTTTTTTTTCTTTCTTTATTTCTCTGACTCCAGGTGGAAAAACGTGTTGCGGAGAGAGAGGAGAGGAGAGAGAGAGAGAGAGAGAGAGAGAGAGAGAGAGAGAGAGAGAGAGAGAGGGAGAGAGGGAGAGAGAGAGAGAGAGAGGGAGAGAGATGCACAAAGGCCTCAGCACCCCCACCAGCACCCGATTAACGTCTTTAAAGTGGTCGAGTGCTAAGTGGAAAGTCGAACGAGGAAAAAAATGTCAGACGGGGTCGGTGCACTTTATTACCGCGTGACATCACTTCATGCTGTGCTCACGCTGCCCTCTTGTGTTTTCTCAAGCACACTGCAGATGAACCCATTGCTGTTGTGAAGTATAACTCAATTATCTCAGGAGGGATTGTATTTGTTTTTTTTTGTTGTTGTTGTGTAATTTACCTCAGAAATATGCATTTGTGCACAATTTGGACATAATCAAATGATTTTCTGATCAAATAAAATACACTAATACCGCATTACTGCTTTTAAAATGAATAAATAATAATAATGGAGTAGGAAAAGGAATGCAAAATAATACAGTCTGGTGCACTGGATATCACGGCTATCTTTTTACGTACATTTAGATGCATATGTTTAAATAGATTTAAAATCATAAATGTTAAACAATTGATAAAAATGTGCACAAAAAAGGCCTACAAAAGTTCCTAAAAATGTATTTTAATAAAGAGATGAAAAATGAATATGGATGGTCATTAAATCTTTGTAATGACAAAGATTGTCATTTTAAAAGTTTAAAAAAAAAAAAAACTATTTTATTGACCCGTATTTCATTTCCAATGATCCCGGTGCATTAAAATGTCTATAAAATATAATATATAATAATAATAATAATATCTATAATATAACTATAAAACTTACTTGTTGGATGTACACTGTACATTAGTCAGCACGGTGAAATTGTTTCGGACACTTCGAAGGCTAGCCAGAACCTAAACACAGACAGGGTGAGCGTTTAAATAAATATGTTTAATGGCACAAAAGGCAAATAAGAACGCGACAAAGGTAAACAAGAGAAGCCCCAGTCTACTGCTGAGTAATCGCACTAATGACGTGGTGGTGGTGGTGCAAAGTGGTGTTTACCTGAGCGAAAGGCGTGACGATTAGGTCATCCCCGTGCCTGCGGGCAAAACAGGATATGATAACTTAGTTTTCAATGCAAATGTCATCATCAAAACGAAACGACGTGAAGCAATAACGGACGGCGCGCGGCGGAGTCTCGGTGGAGGGGAATTGGGTAAAATTGTTTTCTTTTGAATGACTCGCTACATTGACGATTTGGCAGATTGCATAAAAGAAAAAAAAAAAAAGAAGAAGTGTGAAACTCTATCCGGCGTAATCCCTGGGCTCCGAAAATTCCTGTTAAAAGGACGTCAGAGGGGAAATGTGCCTTATGTAATGGAAGGCAGTCGGTGCCAGCTGAGGCCATCGGAGGAAATGCTGCTCCTTCGTGCTGCAGCCTGCCCTCAATTCCTTCCCCTAATTCAGCTTCATACACGCTCCTGGATCTTATATGCACTTCTTAAGCGTTGCGAAGCCTTGTTGCTATGCTAAATGTTCTGCCTAGATATCGCAGCCGGGCCTCGTTTATTAGGCCAAAATAACGGCCTCTCAGGAAACATGTTTTCATTCATCCGTCTTCTCTCTCAGGGAGCCTGTGTGTCTATCTCAGACGTCTTGGAGCATCGAGGCAGGACACACCCGACCCATCACAGCGTGCACACACACTCACATTCATACACTAGGAGGGATCATTTCCCAAGCTCCCGGTCCATGCTTGTTTTTGGACCAGGGGGGGAACCTGAAGAAAAACCACCTGAGGCATGGGGAGAACATGCAAACTCCACACACATGTGGCGGAGGCGGGAATCGAACCCTGGAGGTGTGAGGCGAACGTTCTAACCACACTACATGTATTTTCATTCATTCATCTTCTACCGCTTTATCCGATCTTCCATCGGGTCACAGGGAGCCTGTGCCTATCTCAGGCGTCTATGGGCATTAAGGCAGGATACACCCTGGATGGAATGCCAACCCATCGCAGGGCACACACACACACACACACACACACATTCACACACACATTCACACACTAGGGACAATTTTCCAAGGTGCCAATCAACCTATCATGCATGTTTTTAGACCGGGGGTAAACCGGAGAACCCGGAGAAAAAAACCCTGAGGCACGGGGAGAACATGCAAACTCCACACACATGACCGAGACGGGAATCGAACCCGGATCCTGGCGGTGTGAGGCGAACGTGCTAACCACTACGCCACCGTGCCCCCTACATGTATTTGATTGGTGTAATTATATATAGCCTAGTGGTTAAGGTGTTGGACTCTGGACCGGAAGATCATGGGTTCAAACCCCACCACCACCAAGCTACCACTAGTGGGCCCTTGAGCAAGGCCCTTAACCCTCAATTGCTTAGTTGTAAGTCGCTCTGGATAAGAGCATCTGCCGAATGCTGTAAATGTAAATGTAATTAGGAACACAAGAAAACTAGTATGGCAAACGCAACACCGTTTTGAGCTCAAGTTGCCATCACAAGTAAAAATATACAGTGATCAGGGGCATCGTGTTGTTATAACCCTGATTATCTCGTCATTATGACACCTGTTAGCGAGTGGGATATTATTAAGCAGCAAAGTGAACATTTTGTCCTCATAGTTGATGTATTAGAAGCAGGAAAAATGGGCAAGCTGGGACGACTGGGTCAGAGCATCTCCGTATCTGCAGCTGTTGTGTTGGGTGTGTTGTGGTCAGGATTACTAACAGGGGCTAACCCGGTGAGAGGGTCCAATGCGGCTCATTGATGGACGAGGGGAGGGACGTCTGGCCCGTGTGCTCGGGTTCAACAAACGAGCTCGGGTCGCTCAAATTGCTGAAGATGTTAACGCTCCATGGATCAGGATTGTTTCGGCAGCAAAAGGTGGGATGACTATATTCTATATTATTATAGGGAGGTGGTTGTAATCCAGTGGTTAAGGTGTTGGCCTCTGGACCAGAAGATCACAGGTTCAAACCCCACCACCATCAAGCTTCCACTAGTGGGTCCTTGAGCAAGGCCCTTAACCCTTAATTGCTCGGTTGTAAGTCGGTTGATAAGGGCGTCTGCCAAATGCTGTAAATATAAATATAATAAAATATATATATATTTACAATGCTTTCATAATATATATATTATATCTATATATATATATATATATATATATATATTATATATATATATATATATATATACAAGGGGTCATAATGTTATGCCTGATCAGTACATTTTTATTCTTAATTTATCTTCATTTATACAAACACATTTTTTAAGGATCCATTAAGAGGAAAAAATCGTTTTACCCATAAAGCCCAAACCAGAAATGTATTATAAAACTCATATTTATAACAAAAACAACCAAAGAAAAGTGTTTCAAATATAAAATACTGTCAGATTCCGTATTTATGCTTGTTTGCTGGTTTCTGAGCTACACATTGTTGTCAGTTATTATTATTATTATTATTATTATTATTATTAACTTACAGCTCGGAGGCGACAGAGGAGTTGCGGGACATGGATTTGGGCGAGAGATCGTAGTCGCTGTCCGAGCGGTACAGGAAGGACTCTCGCCGCTGGTTGTGTCCCGTTTGGGAGAAGTTGGGGTGCAGGATAAGTCCTGAGCCAGGGGAGGCCTGTGGGTCCAGGGGACTGCATCCTGCGGACGGTCCATTCTCCACGTCGAAACTGCGGAAGCAAACAAAGCGAACGGTCCGCATGAGTTCATAAACATTTACACACATACAGTGCTGTGCAAACGTTTACTGTAAACATACTGTAAACAAAGAATGCTTTCAGAAAGAAAAATAACGATCTTTTTTAATGATTTTTGTCAATATATAAAAAGTGAGCGGATAAAAGAAAAATGGAAATGAAATCAATATTTGTTGTAACTATTAAAGATGTAGAAGTAGTGGAAGTGACGGCACGACCCCCACAGAGTCCTGATCTCTACATCATGGAGTGTGTGTGGGATTTACATGAAGAGACAGAAGGATGTGAGATCGTCTCCATCCACAGAAGATCTGTGTTTACTTCTCCAAGATGGAACAAACAACCAGCCGAGTTCCTTCATAAACACTGTGTGAACCTAGAAGCTAGGGGAGTCTGTGTCTATGTCTATGGGCATTAATGCAGGATGCACCCTGGATGGAATGCCAACCTATCGCAGGGCACACACACACACACACACAAACAAACAGACTCACATTCACACACAAGGGACAATTTTTCCAAGGTGCAAATCAACCTACCGTGCATGTTTTTGGACCGGGGAGGAAACCGGAGAACCCGGAGAAAAACCCCCTGAGGCACGGGGAGAACATGCAAACTCCACACACACATGGCCGACACGGGAATTGAACCCGGAGCGTGGCGGTGTGAAGCGAACGTGCTAACCACTAAGCCACCGTGCCCCTTGGTAAAGTATATTGATTTCCATTTTCTCTTTTCTTCATTCACTGCATTTCATTCACGGATGAAAGTAAATAATTAACACTTCTATTTTTGAAAGCGTTCTTTGTTTTTACCACATGTTTTTCACACCCGCCGTAAACTTTGGCACACGTATCTGAAACGCCAATCGGAATATTTTTGAGAAAATCCACATACGGAGAACATAACCTGAACCCAGAATCCGGGAAGGAAACTGGGGACCGAGAAGCAGCAATTGTACCTGCTATTACAGCAGTGTTAATGACCTTGGAAAATAGTGCCAATAATAGAACATAGTGTCAAAAAAAAACAAACAAAAACAACCTTTTTGGAGTAAAGCTGCATTATTTCATTCATTCATTTATTCATTCATTCATTCATCTTCTACCCCTTTATCCGATCTTCCCTCGGGGCATGGGGAGTCTGTGTCTATCTCAGGCGTCTATGGGCATTAATGCAGGATACACCCTGGATGGATGCCAACCCATCGCAGGACACACACACACACACACACACACACACACACACACATTCACACACACATATTCATACACTAGGTACAATTTTTCCAAGGTGCCAATCAACCTACCGTGCATGTTTTTGGACCGGGGAGGAAACCGGAGAACCCGGAGAAAAACCCCCTGAGGCACGGGGAGAACATGCAAACTCCACACACACATATGGCCGAGACGGGAATCGAACCCGGACCCCTGCGGTGCGAGGCGAACGTGCTAATCAATAAGCCACCGTGTCCCTTCAGTTTTTAAAAAAATACAAATAAAATTCATCATATGCCATTTCGAAATGTTATTTTCAAGAAGTTGAAAAAGATTTAAAGACATGTTCATGGGCTGACAAATAAAACAGCAAGCCACAGTTTGAAAGTACTGGTCCCTTAAGACAACGTGGTTTTGGAACGTCTCCGAGTAAGTAAGGGAGGAAGCGAGACACATCCTTCCAAGTCCTCAGGAAGTGAGGAAGAGCCGTCCTTGGCTCACTTCAAACGAGACGAGCGGAACTGGAAGAACATCAGGCTTAAGTCAAACAAACACTGCTCCATCTCAAGACGTTCCCTTCTGAGAGGTCGGAGTTTGTAACCCTCGGTTGTTTCACAGCGTGTGTACGGAAAGAGCTTTAGACAGCCCCAAAGGCCACAACGAAAGGAAGCAACAGATACGCTTTAAACACTTACAATTCGACAAATGCGTTCTAATAAATACCTTAAAAAAACGAGCGTAACTGTAGCACTTTAACACAGACAATTTCTCTCACAGAGAACTGATCCTTACAGGACACTGACCAATTCCACATCTATTAAGAATACAAACACACACACACACACACACACACACACACACACACACACACACACACACACACACACACTACAGCCTGTCATAATGCCATCTCCTGATACCGTCGAATGACTCACTTAGTGCCCACTACGTCATAGTGAGCTTTGTGGTTTGACAGTTCTTGTGTTGAGTAAGTGGCGAGTAAGCTCACACATTTTATTATGCTGCTTTTTGCAACATCCCTCTATTGTCATCCCTCCTTCCGGATAGACACCACCACCAAAAAAAAAAAAAAAAGCATTGTTATTCAGTAAGTCTTCACTGGGAATGTGCACATGGGAAAGTCAGGTATCGTATAATAAAGTGTGCTGTACATATATATCCGCTATATCAGATCTTCCCTCGGGTCACGGGGAGTCTGTGCCTATCTCAGGCGTCTATGTGCATTAAGGCGGGATACACCCTGGATGGAATGCCAACCCATCGCAGGACACACACACACACACACACACACACACACACACACACACTAGGGACAATTTTCCAAGGTGCCAATCAACTTACCGTAGATGTTTTTGGACCGGGGAGGAAACCGGAGAACCCGGAGAAAAACTCCTGAGGCACGAGGAGAACATGCAAACTCCACACACACGTGGCCGACACGGGAATCGAACCCGGACCATGGAGGTGTGAGGCTAACCACTAAGCCACCGTGCCCCTATTTTAATAATAATGAATAGTATATGAAGAATGTATGTGTAATATGGTAGAGTATAAATTACATTATAATGTAGTATGGTATATGATACAGAGTTCTTT
>JACRUU010000016.1:13966176-14003676 GCA_030449085.1 Kryptopterus vitreolus
ATTTCCGGGTAGCGGGTTGCCAGGTGGAGAGGTTCCTCCTGTGGTGCCGGAAGTGCTCACACAGGCTGACAGTACCCTCCCCTCTAGGGCGGCTCCAGACGACCCAACAGGCTGTTCGGGATGGTCCCTATGAAAATCCCTAATCAGGATCGGGTCCAGGATGAAGCGGGATGGGATCCAGGTGCGTTCCTTCAGGGCCATAGCCCTCCCAATCCACCAAGTACTGCAGGCCCCTGCCGCGGCGGCGTGAGCGAAGCAGGCGGCGGACAGTGTAGGCGGGACCCCCCTCGACTATCTGGGCGGGTGGAGGGGGCCTGGTGCGGGGCACCAGGGAGCAGGCCCGGGCAGGTCGAACTCTGGAGACATGAAATGTCGGGTGGACCCGGAGTGCCCTGGGGAGCCTAAGCCGGATGGCCACGGGGTTTATAACCTTGGAAATGGGAAACGGGCCAATGAAGCGTGGGGCCAACTTCCGACAGGCGGCCTTCAGGGGGAGATCCTCGGGTGGAGAGCCACACGCGCTGACCAATGCGGTAACGAGGGGCTAGGCGTCGCCTTCGATTGGCTCCCAGGCAAAGCCTCCGGGCATTCTTGAGCAGGGCAGCCCGGGCGACCCTCCAGCCCTGGCGGCAGCGGCGGAAGAAGTGGGTGGCTGAAGGGAACGGAGGACTGGGGTTCCTGGCTAGAGAAAATGGGCGGCAGGTAACCATGAACCACCTTGGAAAGGTGAGAGCCCGGTGGAGGCTGTGGGGAGGGTGTTATGGGCATATTCTATCCATATTAGCCTCTCAGACCAGGAGGCTGGTTCTCGACTACAGAGGAGGCGGAGCCCAGTCTCCAGGTCCTGGTTGAGTCTTTCGGTTTGGCCGTTGGTCTGGGGGTGGAAAACCCGACGAGAGACTGGTAGAAATGCCCAGTAGGTGGCAAAACTCCCTCCAAAACCGAGCTGAGAATTGGGGTCCGCGATCCGAGACAATATCCCTGGGGAATCCATGGAGCCGGAAGATGTGGTGGAGGACCAGCTTGGCCGTCTCCTTGGCGGACGGCAGCTTGGGTAGGGCAATGAAGTGACCCATCTTAGAAAATCGATCAACCACAGTCATGATGGTGGTGTTTCCATTAGAGGGAGGCAAGCCAGTAACAAAATCCATGGCAATATGGGACCACGGGCGTCTGGGTATGGGGAGCGGGCGTAGCAGACCTTCCGGTTGCCCATGAGAGGTCTTGTGTTGGGCGCAATCCGGGCAGGCAGCCACATAATCCTGGGTGTCCTTACGGAGTCGAGGGCCACCAGAAGCGTGTCCGGATCAGAGACAGGGTTCGAGGGAAGCCAGGGTGGCAGAAGAAGGGAGAGTTGTGGCACCACTGGAGGACTTCAGAGCGCAGAGCGGCAGGGACGAAAAGCAGGCCCCTCCCAGCCGGAAAGCCTTTTGGCTCAGGGTTTCCCTCATGGGCCTTCCTGACCCTTTCCTCTAGGTCAAGGCCCAGAGCGCACACGGAGACAGACTTGGGAAGGATGGTTTCGGGGTTTTGCTGCTCCTCCTCCTCTTCAGGGGCATGAACCCTGGACAGAGCATCGGGCTTGGTGTTACGATTCCCAGGGCGGTAGGACAGGGTGAACTGAAAACGGCCAAAGAAAAGGCCCCATCTGGCCTGGCGAGGGTTAAGCCGTTTGGCCGACTGGAGGTACTCCAAGTTTCGGTGGTCAGTCCACACTAGGAAGGGGATTTCCGTGCCCTCCAGCCAGTGACGCCACTCCTCCAGAGCCAATTTGACGGCGAGAAGCTCCCTCTCCCCCACTGGGTAAGTTGCGTTCAGGGGGGCTAAGTCGTCGAGAGTAGAAGGCACAAGGGTGCAGCCGATTGTCTTTGGGGCAGACCTGGGACAGGATGGCACCAACCCCAACATTGGAGGCATCGACCTCAACCACAAATTGCCGGAAAACTTTAAGCGGGATCGGGTAAAACTAGGATAGGAGCCTCGGTGAACCTCCGCTTTAGTTCAGAGAAGGCGGCATCAGCTTCAGAGTTCCAGAAAGAACGTACGGAGGGTTGAGGTAAGCTGGTGGAGGGGGAAGGCCAGTGAGCTATAGCCCTTAATGAACCGCCGATAGAAATTGGCGAATCCAAGGAATCTCTGGAGCTGCCGGCGGGTGGTGGGGGTTGGCCACTCATTGATAGCCCGGATCCTGGCGGGGTCCATTTGGATGTTGCCTGCAGACAGATAGAACCCCAGAAAAGAGGTCCGGGAAACATGGAACTCGCACTTCTCAGGCTTGATGTATAGCCCATTCCTCAGGAGCCGTTTCAGGACTGCCCGAACATGGTGAACGTGCTCCTCCACCTGAGGGTGAAAATATCAGGATGTCATCCAGGTATACAAACACAAACACATTCAACATGTCTCTGAGCACGTCATTAACCAGGAGCCTGGAACACTGCCGGAGCATTGGTGAGGCCAAACGGCATGACCAGGTACTCGTAGTGGCCAATAGGGGTGTTAAATGCCGTCTTCCACTCATCTCCCTCCCGGATGCGCACTAGATGGTAGGCATTGCGCAGGTCCAAGTTTAGTGAAGATGGTGGCGCCATGCAGGAGTTCAAAGGCAGAGGCCATGAGGGGGAGCGGGATAGCGATTGCGGACGGTGATGGCATTAAGGCCACGGTAGTCAATGCAGGGGCGGAGGGACTTATCCTTTTTCTCCACAAAGAAAAATCCTGCGCCTGCAGGGGACGAGGAGGGCCGGATGATGCCCGCAGCCAAGGACTCCTGAATGTACTTGTTCATGGCGCCCCTCTCAGGTGCTGAAAGTTGGTAGAGGCGGCCCCGAGGGGGGCTGGTTCCTGGAAGCAGGTCTATGGCACAGTCGTAGTGCCGGTGGGGAGGCAGGGTGGTAGCGAGGGCCTTTACTGAAGACTGGGAGCCAGGTCATGGTAAACCTTCAGGAATGGTCAGCAGGTCCTGGGGTTCGGGAATGGTGGCGGAGGGAGGTCTGGGCGTGGGGCAGGAGAGGCAATGGCCAAGGCAGTGGGTTCCCCATTCCAGAACACGACCAGTGGGCCAGTCCAGACGAGGGTTATGCTTCCGAAGCCATGGAAAACCGAGCAAGATAGGGGACCTGGGGGGGAAGGAAATCACCAACAAGGGTGAGCCACTCCTGGTGTTGTTCCCCGACCGACATGAGTAACGGCTTGGTCCGGTGCGTGGCTTTATCCAGAAGGCTCCCATCCAACGACCTGACTTGTAGAGCCTCAGGTAGGGGTTCAATGGGCAGGTGGAGTTGTCTGGCTAGCTCCTACGTCAATGAATTCCGCGTCCGCTCCAGAGTCGACGAAGGCAGCCAGGTCAATACCCCCGGGGGCGGTATGCAGGTGAACTTGAATGGTGGGTTTGGAAAGGATGGATGGGTTGGGGCTCGTGGGTGACCTTCCCTTCACCGACGAGCCCTGCCTTTTGCTGGGCAGGAGCCTGCCATATGACCCTCTCCCCCACAGTAAAGGCAGAGTCCCAGCGAGCGGCGCCTCTCCTTCTCCTTGGAAGTCAGGTGGTGACGGCCTATCTCCATTGGCTGTGGGGGGGAGGGGGGTCGGTCCCTGGAACCGTGGTTGGAGAGGAGGGCTGCGAGGAGAGGATTGAGAGGTGGTGAGACAGGTCGGAGCGGGCGTACTTGCCGTTCCTGGCGCCGCTCCCTGATCCGCCGGTCAATGCGGGTGGCAAGAGTGATGAGTTCATCCAGGTCCTGAGGCAGATCTCGGGCTGCAAGCTCATCCTTCACGACAGGAGACAACCCTTGGAGGAAGGTGTCGTAGAGGGCCGTGCGATCCCAACCGCTGTCCGTAGCATGGGTGCGGAAGTCGGCAGCAAATTCAGCCACCGAGCGCTGACCTTGAGCAGCGGATAGCAGAGAGTGAGCCGCATCGCGTCGGGGGGTCGATGTTCCGAACACCTTCCGCAACTCAGATGAGAAGGCGGCGAAGGACGCACAATGGGAGGATTGGGCCTCCCATTCAGCGGAAGCCCATCTCAGAGCTCGCCCGGCTAGGAGTGAGATGGTATAAGCCACTTTAGCCCGTTCCGTGCTGAAAGACAGTGGCTGCAGACTGAAGACCAGATCACACTGAATTAGGAAGGAACGACAGGTGTCCGGGTCTCCAGGAGTACCGAGCGGGGTTCGCAAGTTGGGGTTTTCGAAGAGACATGGCTGCCAGGTGCGGGAACGGGATCAGCCGGTGGGCCCGGAGGGAGCCGGTGGGGGGGCGGCGGTAGCACCTCCGGGTGGGGGGGGTGACTGTAGGTGTGCCAGGATCTGTTGGATCTTTCTCCCCCAAGTTCATTAATCACTTGTTCCTGGTCCGCTTGCCGGCGGGAAACTGCGGTTAAGGCAGCGAGGGAGGCTGGGGTCTCCGCGGGATCCATCTTTGGCCAGATTGTTCTGTCAGTACCTAGTAAGGAGGATCCAAGGCGGAAGCACAGCAGAGAGTGAAGAGGGCGGAGCCAGGTGAGAGCTCAGGGCCAGCTACAAGCCAGAGGAATGGAGAACCAGAGAATAGATCCGGTGAGCCGATTCCCAGAGCCGAGAGAGCCGATTCCTTGGAGTCGAGTGAGCCGGTTCAGTGATTCGAGTCGGACGACACACCCGGAAGTGCAGCCGAATGGCGCCGGTGTTTGAAACGCGTTGAGCGCGTTGAGCGCGTTGAGCGCGTAGAGCGCGTAGAGCGCGTTGAGCGCGTTGAGCGCGTAGAGCGCGTAGAGCGCGTAGAGCGTGTTGACTGCAGAGCCGGGGCTTGAAGCACGATGAGCGCGTTGAACACAGAGCCGGAGCTTGAAGCACGATGAGCGCGTTGAACGCGGAGCCGGAGCTTGAAGCACGATGAGCGCGTTGAACACAGAGCCGGAGCTTGAAGCACGATGAGCGCGTTGAACACAGAGCCGGAGCTTGAAGCACGATGAGCGCGTTGAAAACGCAGAGCCGGAGCTTGAAGCACGATGAGCGCGTTGAACGCAGAGCCGGAGCTTGAAGCACGATGAGCGCGTTGAACACGGAGCCGGAGCTTGAAGCACGATGAGCGCGACGAGCAGAGAGAATCAGGAGACAGGCGAGGTCGGGAAGCCGGAGGTCGGAAGAACGAAGGACGGAAACAGGTCGGTAACAAAAGCGATAGCTGGTCGGGAAAACAATACCTGGAGAGTGATCAGGACGAACCTTGAAAACAATCTGGCACTGACAGAGGGTCTTCGGGGTCCTTATATACGCCAGACAGGCGGACGCCATTTCCGGGTAGCGGGTTGCCGGTGGAGAGGTTCCTCCTTGGCGCCGGAAGTGCTCACACAGGCTGACATATAAACTATAAGTTTCAACTTGTTAGCCCCCATTTTTGGGCTCTGATGACAATTTTAGACACTGTTGGTTTATTTGATTATATTTTATATGGTATTGCTTAATTTAAAAAGTATTGCGTATTTTCTTTGCTATAAATAGGGTAAATATAGTAATTTCATTTAATAAAATAGACTGTAACGCTTTAATTTAATCAAATGTATATTTTTATATGTAAAAAAAAATAATAAAATAAAACAGACATATAAATACTCCACCTCCGACCCGATCCTAACTAAACTCAGAATGGAAAAGACGAAGGACACAGCAACTAGTGCAATTGTTTTAACGCACACACTATGACCAACGACAATAAGAGCCCTGATTTATAATACAGCAAAGTACAGCACTTACGCTGTACACACACTTAAGCATCGCCAGGAGCCTGAGAGAACACCATTTTATCCTGCTCTCTGCCAGTTACAGGGGTCCCCGCTAGCTCATGTTTACAGAATGGCGTATGGCAATAATGCTGAGGAAGGACAAGTTCGCGCTCGCAAGTAACGAACCCCCTCTATCCCTAAAACTAAAGAAGGCAAGAAAATATGTCATCTATAATGAACTTGCTTACTGTATTATAACAAACCTTTTACATGTTCCGTTCCTCCACGTTGCTCGGCTCTTGAGCTGTTACATGGGATTAAAGTGTCACGAGGGATTTCGATGAGAGTAAAGAAAAAGCTAAACAAAGTGACAATCTATTTATTAAACGCAGAGTCTCGTGGAGAAGAACGAGCCGCTCGGAGGGGGGAGGGAACTGGTCAATACCATTTTATGACGTTTGACACATGGCTTTGGGGAAGGAGGGGGCGGGGGGGGGGGGGGGCGTTGTTTTTTTTGGGGGGGGCCAAAGCATTTCTATAGCTGTGGGAAATGACCCATTAAAAGTGAAACCAGAGAGAGAGAGAGAGAAAAGAGAGAGAGAGGCATTGTACAATTGAGGCCAGGGAAATAAGAAGTGTAGTGAGCTTTGCTTTAAATGGCATGAAGTTACAGCATGGGGCAAACGAGTTCGCTTATTATGGAAGAATGTACTGCTTTTTCCATGACATCTTTTCGTCTGCACAGCTCCCCGAATGGCACTAGTCTGGGTACTGTGTGTGTGTGTGTGTGTGTGTGTGTGTGTGTGTGTGTGTCTGTAGGAATACTGGTGTGTCGGACTTTACTTGCTTTATTCCTCCAGCGAATTCAACCCGTATTTTCCAAGCCGATTCGTAATAACCCTTCATAAACTCTGCTGAAGTATAACGTACGCATCGGACTCCGTCACGTGCGCTCCGCAACAAGCTTATCCAACTGCCTGCGTTATCAAAAGGTGATAACGGCGCCTTAAATCAACACAGCGGAATATCTGCACTCTATCAAAGCCTCCTGAAGGACACATGGAGCATTCGCGGGAAATTTCAGGAGGCCTGGAGATACACCTCAAATCAAATGTGCGTTCTAGACCTTAACCGTCACGTACTGCTGTACGATCTGTCGGCATGACGTTTCCGTAGAGACCGTAGGTATACCTTCACTGAACGACGTGGCGCCAAAGTTATACATACATATACATATGCATGGAGAATATGCACAGAACTGCACTGTGAACACTGTGAAGAGCATAAAAGGTGTATGCTATGCTACTTTCAATAAACTACATCTCCCACAATGCATGCCGGTGAAGTGACACCATCCAATAGAATAGAATAGTCTTTATTGGTCACATATACATTACAGCACAGTGAAACTCTTTCTTCGCATATACCAGCTTGTTGTTTGGTAGCTGGGGTCAGAGCGCAGGGTCAGAGCCATGATACGGCGCCCCCTGGAGCACAGAGGGTTAAGGGTCTTGCTCAAGGACCCAAGGGCGGCAGCTTGGCCATACCGGGGCTCGAACCCGGATCTTCCCATCAGCAAGCCAGCGCTTTAGACCACTGAGCCACCCCCTCCCTAGAGTGCAGTGTATCCGACATCTGCGATTTTTTCCAGCGAGCGGAATTGAGAAATTTCCATCCCAAAATGTCCCGGAAGCGGAAAATCAATGCAGACAGGAGAGACGTCCAAGAACGATGGGAAAGCGAATCCATGTTTGTGCTTCTTTTGTGTTATGACCGACGTCGCTCATCAAACACTATATACTGTCTTATCCATATATCGCCATTAAAAATATGTGTTGTGCTTAGCAGAATATCCACCAGGTGGCGCATGGAGCGACATACTATATCGACAGGCCAGAAATGACCTGAAAACACATGAAATGTTGTGATAATGAGTAAACAAAATAAAATGAAATATAAATCAAATATCATTGGACACAAATACAGGCATAGGGAAATCTATTCACTAGAGTGCATTTAAAAAAAGCTGGTCATTATGATATTTGTAAACAATTTCTTGTGCTAGCACTGCATGGTATTCGGGGGATTATATGTACAGTGAGCACCGTATACTGTCTTATAGCTACATTTGGCCCTTCGAGGGCAACTCTAATGTCCATGTGGCCCACGGTGACAATGAGTTTCACACCCTTGTCTTAGATAATCTCTAAAGCAGCAGCACCATGGAGTGTTTTATTCCTTTTATACTACGGCAAATTAGCCGCTACATTATATACGTCAACAGTAAGGATCGTTTTTTTTGAATGCCCACAAAACAGGTTAGTTGTTTATTATTGATCTTAGTTTGGAAGTTGCTTTTTTTTTTAGGCTCTCTGACGCCAATAACGATAAAAAGAAACACAAAGAAAGCCTGAAGCCATTCTTTTAGAATAGATGAAGAATTTTACCGCGCCTCTGGAGCACAGAGGGTTAAGGGCCTTGCTCAAGGACCCAAGAGTGGCACGAGCGGCCCCTCACCTTCCGATCAGCGGCGCTTTTTTTTGTCAAAATACCTAAATTTATGCAAAATAAAACTCTCTCCTTAATCCTGTACCAAAGTAACACCATGATGCGGTAATGGTTCAGTAGTTAAGGCTCTTGGTTAGTGGATATATGGTTATTGAACACTGCCAAGCTCCCTTGAGCAAGACACTTAACCCTAGGTAGCAAAAAATCCTGACAAACTGGAATACACTAATGAGGAGGTTTTGTAGCTCAGTGGTTACTGGAACCACAGAATTACCAAGCTGACACTCTAGGGGCCTTTGAGCACCAAAACCTTAGCCCTCCAGGGGCGCCGTGTCGCGGGTGACCTTACGTTCCGACCCCAGATTCCTAACATGAACGTGACGTACATGGGATAAAGCAACATTTCCTTTTCTCCTATCTTTCCGTACAGATAATTATCCGTTCACGAGCGCGCAGCGCGGCTCGAATCATGAAAATGGTGCACTGCTGTTCTATACTGTTATAATACTCACCAGGAATATGCAGTAAATCTGCACTTCTCCTTTTACATGAATAGACACTAAAAAAAAAGAGGAGAATTCAACACCGCTATCGAGCCGCATAACGTAATGTATACACGCTCATATGAGAACTGAACAGCAGAGCCAAGAGAACTACTATTAATAACCAAAGTCAAAACTGCACTCTTACAGCAAACAGGACAGTCTTAAAGAGGTAATAATGCTTTATAGATGTTTAATACTTCACACAAAGGCACACACACACACACACACACACACACATATTATTAATTATACCAGTTACATTACAATACATTTATATGACCTGTATATGAAAGAAATGGCATCATTTAAGTCATTTCATATCTTTTAATTTACTTTAAATCTAATGCTGTTTATAATATGCTGGTTTGTCTTTAGGGCAAACAAATGTGTGCATTTGAATATAAATAAATAAATAAATAAATAAAAAGGTAAAAAAAGAATATAATATATAATATATATATATATATATATATATATATATATATATATATATATATATAAAGGTATAACATAGTATAGACATATATATATTTTTTTTTCCACAATACAAAATATACAGCCACGGTAGACAGTGCGAATGCACAGGATTGTCCGCGTACTCGTACACATGCAGCATATAATCTCTAGCAAAACCATAATCTCTTTTTTACCCCATGACCTTGTTCTGATTAATGATTTTTAAGCACCAGTTTTGAGCAAGAGAAAAAAAAAAGAAAAAAAGAAAAGAGCAGGTGCTCTCCACGCTCGCTGTCGTGTTTGTGAAGGCTCGTTTCAGAACTGAAACCGGAGTGTGACGTACAAGAATGAATTGCGCTGCAGCTGTGTTCCCACTCCGGACTGACGGCTGACTCGGGAGGGGAAAAAAAACCCAAGCAAATAAATAAATGAATATATAATCTATTCTGCATATTAGACACGTTTTTCTTTTCTTTTTTTAAATTGAATACAGAGCAGAGAAAGAGCGATGGACAGATAAAGAGAGGAAAAGAGTTAAACAGGTAGATGGGTTGTAAAGTCCTCTATTGCTCCACTTATGCATGGGTTGGCCTAGTTTCGGTTGAGCGACCTCATGAAGCATGACAGGCAAACTCGCGAATGGGCCGAGAGCGCGAAAGGGAGACGCGGCGTGTGAAAGCAAGACGCTCCAGGCAGACAGACAGCGAGAGACCGGCGACGAGACAAGTGCGAGTAAGTGTCCTGACCTGCAAGTGGAGTTGCGCAGCCTCTTTACCACCTCTTCGCTAAAGTCAAAGTAAATCCTGCCCTTGTAACAGGGCGAGCGACGGTACATGGCCCTGAGACGCACCGCACCACTCTCACACACGCACTAGCGGCATCAGACCAGCATGTCTACACACACACACGCACACCCACACACACACACACACACACACATATACAAAGCCCTCCCACTGAGCCGAGCTCCATGCTGTAGCCACTTCCTCCCGAAGCTACTATGAGGCTCACAGAAGCGAGAAGGGAAATAAGGAGCCACGCCCTCTAATTCAGGGGCCGGACTTGTGCGTCTGATGGCTCTGATGCACCTGGTGTGACCTTTTTACGTAAAAAAAGAAGGCTGAAAGGTCGTGAATGTAAGAAGAAATCGTCTCGGAAAGGCATTTCATGGCTCCGTAATAGCGCCTGTTTATTTTTCCCCTCCTGGCCAAATAGCAGCTGCTTAACCAACCGAACGTGTTTCACAGGCTTTCTTCACAGACGCGAGGCAGGACGTTTTCTCCTGAGAGTCACGCTGGAATCGCGCTTGGTTTCAAGTGTGATGCCGCCTGACAGGCTGGGAGATCCGGTGTACTAATTCAGAGACTAAAAAAAGAGAAATAAATAAAATAAAAAAAGAAGCTCTATAAACATCACCGTCACAACACGACTATGTGGATAAAATATGTAGCTTATTCTTATAAATATACGATCTGGTATAAAAGCGGGTTATACAGCAGGGCGATGCGTCATATAAATTGAATCTCCGTTTTTTTTTTTTTGATATTTTTTACCAATTTTTTTTACCAATTTTTTTTACCATTTTTTTTTACCAATTTTTTTTACCAATTTTTTTTACCAATTTTATTTTATGTGGAAATTTTTTTACTATTTTTTTTGTAGGAGGTGTTTCGTGATTTGCCGCCGTCATGTTTATCCACAACATCCAACAACGGTCTTGTTAAATTCCACATCGCGATTGTAGTGATTATTACGGTGATCGATATTATCACGGTTCTGTTCGAATGAAAACATTTTAATACGTTTTATACTTGAAAATCAACCGACATCAAATACAAATGCACGTTTTTAAGCACGAATGAACATAAAACGAAGCATGAAAGGTTTCCTGGCGCATACAAAAACATCAAATGCACACGCGAAAACGACACAAAGGAAAAACACACAGTTTTAAAAAATAGGCTGGGTACTGATCTATACCAATAGATTACTTCGGATCGTCATCATTCAAAAAAACAAGCAAAAAGAAAAAAACAAACATCTGGATAGAGTGAATGTGATTGTGGTTGGACGAGGAGTATAAACATGTACCATTCTGACACCCTATTGGTTTGTACTCGATCCGTCGCACCTGCACACGACAACAAATCACATCACACTCCAGTAATGACATAACCAGTGTTTGGTGTCGTTACTCAAAACAAGTTCTTAAAAGTGATTATATCTCCACTCCTGGCTCGTTCTCTCTTCGTCCTCCACATATGAATTTTGGTAGAGAGACATTTGAATAAATTAGCAACAGGCGGGACAGAATCTTTTGTCCTTAATGGCATTTTGTCCTTACTTTTATACGTTAAGTCATTTTGAAACCAGCACTTTTACACTTTTACTGTAAAATGACCATAAAAGCCAACGGAAAAACAATTCATTGATTGAGCGCGTTTATTACTAAGGTAACAATTATCGCCCCGGTTTATTCATTCATTCATTCATTCATCTTCTACCGCTTTATCCGATCTTCCCTCGGGTCACGGGGAGTCTGTGTCTATCTCAGGCGTCTATGGGCATTAAGGCAGGATACACCCTGGATGGAATGCCAACCCATTGCAGGGAACACACACACACACACTAGGGACAATTTTCCAAGGTGCCAATCAACCTACCGTGCATGTTTTTGGACCGGAGGAGGAAACCGGAGAACCCAGAGAAAAACCCCCTGAGGCACGGGGAGAACATGCACAAACTCCGCACACACACATGGCCGAGACGGGAATCGAACTCGGACCCTGCGGTGTGAGGCGAACGTGCTAACCACTAAACCAACGTGTCCCCCGATTCTTCTTCATACTATATATAATATAATGTTTTCAGATATATGTTTTTTGTATCCATTTCCGGATTCAATAATAGGAATAATTTGTGCATAGGAATTTTACCAATAGGATCAGTGTATGTATTTATACTAGTATTTACATTTATAAGAATAGCTTTCATGCTTGTTTACAGTAGGTGTTTTCTATAGAGCGTGGACGCACCCGGCTTCGCTATGATGAAGTCTTAAATGCCACTCAAAGTTCTCCTTCCAATAAACAGAATGGAAACTATTCCATTCAGCTCTGAAGGAAAAATGGGAACAGAAACCAAAAAATCCACCCTCCCACACACACACACACACACACACACACACACACACACACACACACACTCACACTCACACATACAAATAATACATTGATCTCAAAGCATTAGGTGTGTGTGTGTAAGAAAACATTGCTCTGCCTGTGAGGAGGAAACAGTCAAGTCAAATAAAGCTCCGAGACGCGGTCTCTCACGGATCAGCCGCGGCGCTCTGTAACTCGCAGCCGGAACGTCTCCGTCACCCTGAGAGGATCAGAGATCGGACTTGTGCTTTCATTTCCCCGCCGCAAGTGACCTAAGAAACCGATTTCACTCTGGTAACCAGCAGGAAGTTCTTTTTTTTTTTCTATGAACGCAGAAAGCCGGATCGATGTAAAGCTTGCGTCATGCGCCTGAGAGACAACAATGAAAGTGGAGCCTGGCCAGACGGACCAGTACGGACGGCTGAGACGGCGTGATTCAGGCGAGAACAATGCCGAAAGTGTCGAGTGTCGGAGTGAAAAGATACTCGCTTTCGATCGGAACAAAAGGCCGTGTGAGAGCAACCGCCCCGAAGCATTCCTCACTCCATTAATCTGTCTATCGATCGTGAAAGTCAGAGGAAGTAAAAAAAAAGGCGTGATGTAATTTACACTATTATTTTAATCTACTTTTTTATGGAATAGAGTACCTTTGGGGGAGAAATAGGGTTTACAGCTCAATCTAAGTGTGTGTGTGGGGGGGGAGCTAACAGTTTCCCATCAGTTTCCACCAGGTCTGTCTTCCTTTTTATTTTTATTTTTTAATTCATTCATCTTCAGCAGGCATTTTGTCTTGAGCCAATCCTGGAAACACATGGAGTAAGGCAAGGCAACACTGCCTCACAGGTCCCCATGTAATATACCTGTACAAGGGCACGGTGGCTTAGTGGTTAGCACGTTCGCCTCACACCGCCAGGGTCCGGGTTCGATTCCCGTCTCGGCCATGTGTGTGTGGAGTTTGCATGTTCTCCCCGTGCCTCAGGGGTTTTTCTCTGTGTTTTCCGGTTTCCTCCCGGTCCAAAAACATGCACGGTAGGTTGATTGGCACCTTGGAAAATTGTCCCTAGTGTATGAATGTGTGTATGAACATGTGTATGTGTGATTGAGTGTGTTTGTGCAGTTGTGCCCTGCGATGGGTTGGCATTCCATCCAGGGTGTATCCTGCATTAATGCCCATAGACGCCTGAGATAGGCACAGACTCCCCGTGACCCGAGAGAAGATCGGATATAGGGGTAGAAGATGAATGAATGAATGAATATACACATAGACATGATTTAAGACTGTGGGAGGAAACCAGAGAACCAAAAAAAAAAGAAAGGCACCGAGAGACCATATGAGAAGGCTAGGGCTGCACCATTAATCGGCAACGATATAATAATAATAGATAAATTACATCAAATAAAAATAGATAAAATATATACAAATATAAAATAGTTATTGATATATTTTGTTTCTTCAGCACTTTTCTTTTCTTTCTACATGAGTGAAATAAACTCAGTTGTCCTGGAGAAAAATCGTGATTCGCATTTTAGCGAAGGATCGTGCAGCCGCCCGGACAACCTGCAACCTGAGCTAGGGATGAAACAGCTCTGGAAGTGTGAAGCGGGAAGCACTCTACCACATATACCATATATCTCCCGGCATATAATCCAATAAATAATAAAAGTATTATCTATCAAACCAAGACTCATAATAACCTGTAATGAATAATAAAATCCAGTTGTTGTTTTTTTTTAGTGACTGGAAATGCGTACAAGGGGGTACGGTGGCTTAGTGGTTAGCACGTTCGCCTCACACCGCCAGGGTCCGGGTTCAATTCCCGTCTCGGCCATGTGTGTGTGGAGTTTGCATGTTCTCCCCGTGCCTCAGGGGGTTTTTCTCCGGGTTCTCTGGTTTTCTTCCCGGTCCAAAAACATGCACGGTAGGTTGATTGGCACCTTGGAAAATTGTCCCTAGTGTGTGAATGTGTGTGTGTGTGTGAGTGTGTGTGAGTGTCCTGCGATGGGTTGGCATTCCATCCAGGGTGTATCCTGCCTTAATGCCCATAGACGCCTGAGATATGCACAGACTCCCCGTGACCCGAGGAAAGATCAGATAAAGCGGTAGAAGATGAATGAATGAATGAATTAAATGTTTCACCCCCGGTAGTTGAAAACGACAAAGAACTATACCTAAAAAAATAAATAAATAAAATAAAATACAAGTCCCAGCACATGATATTTCACTGTGTTTCCCACGCAATATCATACGGTATCCTCTAGAGAGCACATTTATATCTAAAAAGGGTTCTAGGGTTCTAAGTCAAAGTGAAGAGCCATGCTTAATCCACTAGGGGGCAGCAAATCCTCACTCATTTATATGAGTGGCTTATATCAACCTAGAAGAGAAACAAAACCCCACCACAATTTGTAGGCGCCAGCTAAAAAGAGCACATGCTGATTTGGTCGACGGGAGTCTTATGTGCACAGGGATTGCTGATTAACTGCACACTGTTTATAAAAAAGCAACAACAAAAAAACAACAAAAAAAAACAGAAGCCAAATGCAGCCAGACGTGAGCAAGGCATGAAATGATGGAACAGCAGAAGAAATATTTACATAATGCAAAAGCCAGGCAGACCCACGAAAAGCGTGACTCGCCCACATATAGCATGTTAAATCTTCCTGATTGTTTATCGGTGTGTCAGACTGATAGAGACGGGGACCTGTCATCTCTGACTCATTTCTTTCCAGCTGAATGAAGCCAGAGCTCAAAGAAGGGGGAAGGGGGTGACTTTTTCGGCTTTCTGGTTCGATAAAATGAATCAAAACATGAATTTGGATATAGCTCGGAGAAGAAAGATGGGAAGTGAGACAGATAGGGGGCGCCACGCTGCTCCTTATGTCTACCGGTGACTACATGACGGACAAGGCTGCATTCGGTAATATAATGACCCGGCCTGAAACCTCTAGAAGCTCTCCATTACACATACGTAAACATGTAAACATATATATATATATATGTGTGTGTATCTTCTTCTTCTTTCGGCTGCTCGAGTTAGGCACCACAGAGGATCAGCCATTAGGGGGCGCCACAGCAGATCATCCTTCCCCATACACCTGCCTCTTTCACCCCTATTATCTTTATTATGTCTTCCCTCACCACATCCGTAAACCCCTTTTCTTCTTGCCTGCAATTATTGAGGTCAATATTGCGATATGCGATGATTATAAACGGCATCAGGAGTTCACTTAATTGATCATCACTGTGGTTTAGTGGTTAGCACGTTCGCCTCACACCGCCAGGGCCCGGGTTCGATTCCCGTCTCGGCCGTGTGTGTGGAGTTTGCATGTTCTCCCCGTGCCTCAGGGGGTTTTTCTCCAGGTTTTCCGGTTTCCTCCCCGGTCCAAAAACATGCACGGTAGGTTGATTGGCACCTTGGAAAATTGTCCCTAGTGTATGAATGTGTGTGTGTGATGTGAGTGTGTGTGTGTGTGTCCTGCGATGGGTTGGCATTCCATCCAGGGTGTATCCTGCCTTATTGCCCATAGACGCCTGAGATAGGCACAGACTCCCCGTGACCCGAGGGAAGATCGGATAAAGCGGTAGAAGATGAATGAATGAATGAATTGGCATCATAAATAAAAATATAAATAAGTAATTTTGGCTAAACATGTATATTCTTTCTTATGGTAGATTGCGACTTATTTGTCTTATTTAGGGAACTATATTCAGAAAGTGTGTTTCCATACAATTTCAGCGGTCACATAATCACACAGGCTGACATGGATTTATCCTCCAAGCCTTAACCCTGTGTCACAATGCGGTTTTATCTCCGCGACCCAAACCACCAACAACCCTCAGATAAGAGGTGTCCTTCAAACAATGCTTAATTGGTATTGACGCCAAGTGCGTGTCAGGAAAACATTCCCCACACAGTTACACCACCTCCACCAGCCTGACCTGCTGCAGTATAAATCCAGTCTGTCTAGGCCTGGCCTGGCCAACCCGTGGCTCCCGAGCCTCATGCGGCTCTTTAACTAGTTTCATGCGGCTCTTTAGCAGCTTTCACATAACATGCGTCAATGGGAATGGGATGATGTTCATGTGTAGCCATGTGTATGATGTGGCTCTTTGCAGTAACAGAAAAAAAAGTGGCTCTTAGCCTCATACTAGTTGGCCACCCCTGGTCTAGACCATAATCTCACCTCAACATCTACATGGTGCAGAGGAAAAATCGACATTCTCCAGAAAGGTTTGACAGTCTATGTTTAGCCTGCGTTTACTCTAAACTCTGACCCATGTGCTCTTCTGTATTCAGAGAAGTCATTCATTCATCTTCTACCGCTATATACACGGGGAGTCTGTGCCTATCTCAGGCGTCTATGGGCATTAATGCAGGATACACCCTGGATGGAATGCCAACGAACCGCAGGACACACACACACACACACACACACACACACACACATTCATACACTAGGGACACTTTTCCAAGGTGCCAATCAACCTACTGTGCATGTTTTTGGACCCGGAGAAAAATCCCCTGAGGCATGGGGAGAACATGCACAAACTCCACACACACATAGCCGAGACGGGAATCGAACCCGGACCCTTAAATTTCGCAGAAGCCTTTCTAATGTCCTGTCATTTTTCTGCCACTCACTGCATACGTTTCGAGATTAGAATCTCTACAGACTCCCGGAACATCAGCAGAAATATTGGGACTGTAATGTCCGGAATCAACAACCACAACCGAGGTCAAAGTCGCCCGAGATCGCGTCCTGACGGTTTGATGCTAACATTAACTGAAGCTCGTGCTCTGTATCTCTGGGATTCTGCCACATGATTGACTGATAGCATAATTGCACGAATGACCAGTTGTTCCTTTTTATAGTGTTACACCGTAGACCTTGAATTTAGGGAAGTGTTCGCTTTAGGAATACCGCAGAAAGCCACGAACAATGGAATTTACGGCATATTGTTTTCGTTCAAAAGCCAAGGGCATCGCCGTGTTAAAGGAACATTTGTTCACTTGGACAAACCCCCCCCCCCTTTTTTTTCTCTCTCTTGCCCTCTGAATGAGGTTGACCTTGAAGCCGGTACCTCGCTATATCATGGCTATACCAATGGGTTTTGCACAATGCTTCTCTATGCTTTGGCCATCGAGGGGGGGGGGGGGGGGGGGGGGATTCCGGACTACTGATTCCTGCATTTTTCATTAAAGTGCGCTTCCGTGTCCAAAATGCTCGAGCCGGCCTTCACCCTGCGCTCATGACCGAAACGTTAGCCATTTCAGATCGAAGGTACACGTCTTTCTCTTGTTTAAAGAGGAAAACTTGGGATGGTTATTGTTATTGTTAAGTTAAAATAATAAACATGCACATGGAAAATCTGTATCCCATAGTCGCTTCATAACACAACAGATACTGTCTATAAATCTACAGAGAATACCGAATATGCAGTAGCTAAAGCAAGTACCTTGTAGCTACATTCGCTAAATGCTGCCTCATGTACCGCTTATAACATATAAGGGAATGTTATAACACCCATCTCGTGAGGATATGTCACTTCGGATCCGGATAACTAAGACACAATGGATATTTTTGCGTGCTCACATTTGCGTGGTTTACAGAAATGGTGCGAGATCTTACACTTCTTCTGCTAGGTGAGATGACGCATTACGTCATTGTCGGAAAAAAAAAGAGAGAGAGAGAAAAGAAGAAAGAGACTCAATGAAAAGCACTTTCAGAAGAAAGACGCACGTCCCGTTAAAACGTAAAGACACCGATAAGACGTGGAAGGAGCGATATTTCTGATGTTTCGACCTCATGATCCGGGCAGGAACTAGACAGTGAAAGCTAAACAGGCTTGGCCTGCAATTGGAGAAGACGGCAGGCTCCGCCCAAAAGCGTTTTAAGCCTTCTACTTACACGCACGCCGAGGCACCTGATCTCACCTATCATCACACATAGTAACACTCCGCTCTCCACCACTTACATTACGACTAGACAACCGGGTGAAACACTACACGACGTTTAAGATGTCCTTATTAAAACGTCAAGCACACAATAATCATTCCTCTCGGTTATAAAAGTCTCCATATAGAGTCGATTTCACAGCTGTGAATAAGATCCCAAAGCTATGAGGGTAAATATATATTAATATATAATATGTAGTTGCTTGTTTCTATAGCAACAGTTGATTCACAAAGACTTTTTCATTTAATACGCATTATAAAAGCAGCCGTTCACCAAGTAATCCATATGATGGACTTCTTTTTGTATTTAGACATTTACGTAAGATTTATTGTGTGCCGTATGGAAGGAGTCTCCAGTGGCAGGGTCAGTTGTAGGAGTCTGGCTTCTTGGGAAACCTCTGAGAGAGAAGTGAAAAAAGGCTGATAAGGGAACAATAAAGCAGTAAAAGAATAAGAACATTGAAAAAAAAAAAATATATATATATATATATATATATATATATATAATTTTTTTTTATTTAAAATGTTAAAATCTTAATTTTTTTCATATATATATATATATATATATATATATATATATATATATATATATATAATATGTACAGTATTGGGGAGTGACTAGTTACATGTAACTGCGTCACATAATTTAATTACAAAATAAAAGTAACAGTAATCCGTTACAGTTACTGAGAAAAGCATGTAATTAAATTAGTTACTTTTGAAAATGTTAAAGATTACAAATCTTATATACTGTGCTGTATATTCACTGTGATGTAATATATATATATAATATATATCTATATATATATATATATATATAGATATATATATATATATATATATATATATATGTGTGTGTATGTGACGAATAAAGTCTGTTCTATTCTATATAGCACCCGGAACACAATTCTTAAAGGAGCCACGTATTTACCATATTTAAACAACCACTAAAAAAGTAACATTGAAAGTAACAAGAAATGAATTCATTAACAAGAAATATATACTGAAAGAATAATTTACAGAGTAAAATGAACATTAAATAATCAATAATTTTATTAAAGGGAGATTTTGAGAGAAATGTATATAGTTATAACATCTCAGCACGATATCTCTGAGGACAAACACCACATCGCTGGCCTAGAAAGCACAAGTCCCACCTCCTATCATGTGCTTCTTCTACCGGGGGGCACCTTCGAGACCACCCTCGCCTGCGTTGAGGTATGGAGGCTGCACTGCACTGCACCCTGTCTCTTGCAAAGGATAATGAATGCAGCCAGCAACATCATCCGTGTCTCTCTCTGCCCTAACTCGTGGATTTCTCCCACACCTCCCTCACTAGCAGTCTGCGTCACTGCTGATAGCTCACACATGTCAAAACCTCCACTTCTGCCTTCAGGGAGAAGGTTCCCGGAGCTTCCAGGCTCGCTCCACAAGGCTCTCAAACAGCTTCATCCATCAGGCTGTCAGAGCGCTGAACTCTGTCCATTACCTCGCTCCTCTCCCACATACTCCCGAATTTACATTATCTACAGCTCGCCACGCACTGCACAGAAAACACTTTGCCACACTCATGGACCTTTACACAGTCACCTATGCAGAGTAGTATATGAACAATTCACTGTTTACACTGAACCATTCTGATACTTACAAGATATACTGTATACTATATACCTGGGTATATATGTGTATGTGTGTTTTGTGTGTGTGTGTGTATGTGTGTGTATATATATATATATATATATATATATATATATATATATATATATATATATATATATATATATAGATATATATATATATATATATATATATACATATACATATATAAAGTGTTGGGAAGATTACTAATAAATTACAGATTATAAAGTACCCTATACAAAAATGGAATAAGGAGTGTAACTTTTCAATTACTTCAGTAACCGATGACTTTTTGATTACCTTCGTTTGTCCACAAGGTGGTGCTCTAAGTTAACGTTCTCTAAGAAAGTTTCAAACCCTCGGGCAAAAAAAATGTATATATATATATATATATATAGATATATATATATATATAATATATATATATATATATATATATATGTGGATTATCGTTTTTTTTATTATTTTTTTCTTTTTTTTATAATTTTTATTTTGTAATTAAATCATGTAATGCTAATTTAATTTAATTACATTTCCCACACTAGTTCCTACTCCCTAACACACCCTGTATATATCAATATATATATATATATATATACTTATATATATATATAGTATTCTATATCTGTTCTATATTGCACTGACTGCTGCTCTTCTTATACAAACTTTATATTTTGTATTGACAATGTAAACACTTAATAAAATAAATATTTGGACCCTCAACCCTCAAGTTTCAAACTCCAGACACCTTTTTTGTTGTAAAAGAAATGTACAGTAATGGAAAAACCATTAAATTGGAAAGTGTGTCCAAACTTTTGACTGGTCGTGTAAACACAAGGGACATTTGTGTGTCTGAACAAGCGTAAAAGACGAGGTGTTTCCAAAACTTTTGACAGGCGCATTAACAAAGTTTAACAGTCTGTTTTTTGTTTCATGTGCAATTTTTCTAAATGCACAAAACGAATGCGAAACCCAACCTCGTCTCAACCCCAGCGTCACCCTTGTCAGGAAATCGTTTCAAAAAGGCATTTTCTACAAAAACCACAATGCAAAGAGGAAGCGATATTCTTACTGCCCCATTTAGCGTACGAGACGTCTGCAGGCGTCCGTTTAAGCGAACAAACGTGGAGGAAAACCAAAGCGGCCCGTGTTCTATACAATGGAGACGCATGAAGGAAGAGGAAAGATCAGATGTAGAGATTGTGAACGAGTTAGAGGGAAAAAAGGGAATAGAATAGGCGGAAAGGCCTTTCCCAAGGAGAAAAGCAGTCTTAAAATAAAATTCACACCATGTTTTTTTTGCTGATCATGGTTTCACATTCACAAAAGGCCAAACAATATTGGCTATAAACAATTAATGATCACGAGCCAAAAAACTAAATGGTGAGCAGGAAGAAATGTGTTTATGAGTTGATCGGACACTTCCGTGAATTGGATAGTTGTGCCGTTTCGAACGAGCTTTGGGAATATCAGATATCACTGTAGACTTATCTTTGTGGCGTTAGACATGTTTGTCGTATCAGACGGCGGTGTAGTGTCAGACGGCTCTGTAATGTCAGACGGCTGTGGAGTATCAGATAGCTTTATAGTAACAGGGCAGTCCTGTAGTATAAGAGAACCCTGTAGTAACATACAGCGGGGTAATATCAGACAGCCTCGGGATTCAGCCCGCTCTGGAGCAGCTGACGGCTCTGTAGCGATAGTCAGATTTACAGCGTTTACAGATGTTAACATAGAGCTGTGTGAGATCAGACAGCTCTACATAATAAGATAGCTCTGTGTTAACATACAGCCTGGTAGGATCAGACAGCTCTGTGCTAAAATGCAAGCCCTGTAGGATCAGACAGCCCTATTTAAGACAGCTCTGTGTTAACATACAGCCTTGTAGGATCAGACAGCTTTGTGCTAAAATGCAGCCCTGTAGGATCAGACAGCTATATATAAGACAGCTCTGTGTTAACATACAGCCCTTTAGGAACAGACAGGTGTATGTCAGACAGATCTGTGTTAACATACAGCCCTATAGGATCAGACAGCTCTGTGTTAACATACAGCCCTTTTGGAAAAAGACAGGTCTATGCCAGACAGCTCTGTGTTAACATACAGCCCTGTAGGATCAGACAGCTCTATATAATACAGCTCTGTGTTAACATACAGCCTGGTAGGATCAGACACCTCTATATAAGACAGTTCTGTATTAACATACAGCCTGGTAGGATCAGACACCTATATATAAGACAGTTCTGTATTAACATACAGACCTGTAGGATCAGACACCTCTATGTTAAGACACAGCCCTGTAGGATCAGACAGCTCTGTGTTAACATACAGCCCTGTAGGATCAGACAGCTCTGTGTTTAAATGCAGCCCTGTTGGATCAGACAACCCTATATAAGACAGCTCTGTGTTAACGTACAACCCTTTAGGAACAGACAGGTCTATATCAGACAGCTCTGTGATAACATACAGCCCTGTACGATCAGACAGCTCTGTGATAACATACAGCCCTGTAGGATCAGACAGCTCTGTGATAACATACAGCCCTGTAGGATCAGACAGCTCTGTGTAACCACACAAGTGTGTAGTACCAGACAGCTCTGCAGTTTTGTAATAAATGGCAGCTCTTTAATAACACACAACTCCGTAGTAAAAGGCAGGACTATAACAAACGACAACACTGTAATAACAGACAACAGTTGTGTAGCAGCTCTGCACTGCATCTCTCACAGGAATGTCACCTGAAGTCTAACAGATGATTAAGTTGATTTTCTCTTCCCTTCAGCTGTGATAATCACACCCACTATTAGTGTGCATATGTGTGTGTGCGTGTGTGTGTGTGTGTGTGTGTGTGTGTGTGTGTGTATGTGTGTGTGAATAAACCACGGACCTCCGAAGTTTAATTCCCATTTTCCGTCCGCCACAACCGAGCCGCTTTACATCTTTTGCAATCTGAGATGCCATGCAGTGCCCACAAGCTAACACAGGGACATTTTGGCTGTGCCATTTATTATACAGCCTCCTGCCCTGCAAAATGCCCTCAGCATGAACGATCCCTCTGGAGGCACATGAAATTACAGACCCATTCTTAGCCCCGACACAGCAGGCCTAATCAGTGTAAAGGGCACAGCTTGTACAAATAAGTGTACATAAGCGTGCACACACACACACACACACAACCGTACACACTACAGGTTTCACTAACATGCTTCACTAGCATGCAACATTTTGTTTTTGTTTTTTTGCGGCCCATGCATAAATTTTGACATACATAAGTTTGACCCTTTCATTAACCTGTTATGAAGCCTACATAGAGACTGGTGACGAATGACAGGAAAGACGAGGGCGAATCGACGCGACGTTATTCTGCCTAAGCGCGATCGTTATAATGCTAATTTCTCGTTTGATTTCCGGTGGGCGTGGCTTCCCCAAAGATGACTCCGCCTACACCTAGAGTAGCAACGTGGTTGTGTTTGAGGTGCTGGAATAAACGAATGCTGCTTCCTTCAGTCGCCACAAACTTTACGGCGGGGCTTTGGCTTGTCGAACGTCTGAAATTGCAAACCCTGAACCATTTCCATACGACTGATGAAACCCCGCCCCTCTTGGAAAGAGCTCTTCGGATTCGCTGCCATGTTCATTCATTCATTCATTCATTCATTAATCTTCGACCGCTTTATCTGATCTTCCCTCGGGTCACGGGGAGTCTGTGTCTATCTCAGGCGTCTATGGGCATTAAGGCAGGATACACCCTGGATGGAATGCCAGCCCATCACAGGACACACACACACACACACACACACACACACACACATTCATACACTAGGGACAATTTTCCAAGGTGCCAATCAACCTACCGTGCATGTTTTTGGACCGGGAGGAAACCAGAAAACCCGGAGAAAAACCCCCTGAGGCACGGGGAGAACATGCAAACTCCACACACACATGGCCGAGACGGGAATCGAACCCGGATCCTGGCGGTGTGAGGCAAACGTGCTAACCACTAAACCACCGTGCCCCTTCGAAAAAGTGGGTGGAGGGGCGTGTTCTGTGAAATTCGTAATCAACATTTTTCAAAGTAATTGCAATATAATTAAGCATTTTTTTAGGATTACCTTTACTTTATATTATGCAATTTAATTATATTTAAACCGTTACATGGAACTAGTTACTCCACAGCACTGCCTATCTGTCCATACAGCCTGTAAATACTCTACACGCGTACACGTGTAAACAACAACAAGCAAGACGGAGAAACTACGGCAGGGTGAGTTATGACGCTGGACACTCGCCACCCATCCCCCCCGTCACGGACAGCAGCAGCGTAACACTCACCAGACCCAGGAATGGCGGCGGTATGAAAACGTGCTCACGTTCAACGAAGCCCTTTCGTCCTCTAGCGGAGCCAGAGCCATCACTTTCAGCTCTTTAAGTGCACGTGCTGCTCATCGCGCATGGAGCGGCGCGACGCTGGCTGGAACATCCCCCCCCCCCCCCCCCCCCCCCCCCTACTGTCTCTCCGTACGCCGGCTCCGGTTACAGCGTCATGCTTCTTTCTCCTGACGGGGTCGTGTGTCATTGGACTGCTCTCCCACCTGGCAGGAACAGTGTTGCCAGTGTTACAGATGCGCAGAGTCACTGGACCCGGTGCTGGAGTCCACAACAATGAAGACGTCCCGGTTAAAGAAGCTCCAAACCGTTGTGAGCATCATAAAAACAAAGCACAAAAGCCAAAGCGCGAACGGATTTTCGCACCAATACTACATATGGCTTCCTTTATTTAATTCCCCAGCCCTTTGGATGTGTTTGCATGAATGCTCTCCGCCCTCTCCATAGACCTTCTCCCATTAAAATCCCTGATAGGGTTCCTATAGGCGTCCTAAAACCGCTAGGACTTCCACATAGGACGCCCTTTTTAACGGTGTGACTTCTGGGATTGTCAAACTCAAGCATTTTATTCCAAATTTATACATATATATATATATATATAAAACTATGTTTTGTTAAAATACACCTAAATACACCTTTAATTTCGCGTTATAAGCGGCTCGGATGATTATGACAATCTGTCCTTTATAACAGGAAACATGTTCTAGGTCGAGGCTCCGTTTCACACTCCTTCACCGACGGCACGACAGACGCTGTTCTGGATCTGCTCACGCAAGGAGGATAAAAAGGAAGTCGCCTTTTTATTCTCTCTCTCTCTCTCTCTCTCTCTTTTTCATTTCCTCCCTCAATGCCACGCACAGGCTCTTTGCTGTTAGAGCAGAATCGCGGCTCTGTATTCTTTCGGATCGCTTCATGTTTAATTCACCGCGCGCCGCGAAGCCAACGTGATTGGATTTTCGGCAATCGTATGAGCCGTTACGGGGGAATCGGACCGACTCGCCGATGACGCAGACGGAGACGCGCTCCGGCGACACGCGGTCGCTCGGGGGAAACTGACGCCTCGAATGCGACCGGCGTACGATACGAGGAACCACGCGCTAAAAGCTAACGGGTACAGATCACAGGCAAACCCGAAACGATACGTATTACACGTATTATTATTATCGTTAGTACTATTATTACTCTTATTCTTATTAAATATTATATTAAATATTTCCAGTAGGAATACAAACTCTTCGGCTTTAGCGACGTTAAAATCTCAGCACCCACAGACGTGCGTATGAACTGCGTCAACAGACTTTACAATGCAAAGTGCCCCCGTTTGCATGCGTCTTTAAACATGCCTATGCAAAAAAAAAACCTGCTTTCGAAAATCGAACCTGCGTAAAAAGGTTGTGGAGGAATGTGGAGACTTGAAATTTCCTCATTGTATCGTTTACTAACAATTTTAATGATCGTAAGCTGTCAAATACTCACAATAGGGAATGATTCAGTGTTGCCAGAGCCGTCAAAAACAATCGATAAATCTTCGTTATTATCTTATTAATATATAAATATTGAAATATTACCTTCAATTTTGTTGCAACAGAGAAAAGCCACATAATAATAACGGTTATTCAGCATTATTATCAATAAATCTCATACTTTCCACCTTTAAAAGCTTTTTTCTTCCCCCACGTTAAATCCGCTACCGTGAAACACGGTAAATATTCCGAATAAACGTAAAAACATATCATCGCCTGCTTATCAGATCATTATTTTAATAAGTGAATAATAATAACGCTGTTATTGCAGAATCAAAGCTAATTAACCGGAAGGGACTTTGTTCACTTGTACGAAATACAAACGAGTCATATGCAGTTAATAACATTGAATAGGCAAATTAAAAGCGATTTCAGGATGGGAAAATAAAAAAAAAGAATGTTGTCTTTTCTGCTCATCCACATCCTGTTTACTTAAAAACGTTTTTTAGCAAAACAACCCACAGTTTCGCGCGATTGGCTGCAAATATACTAAGGTACACTGCGTTACAGGAACGTGTGGGAAAATGCAGGAAATTCTAACGAATGCATTATAAACGTAGCCCTAAGAGCGTAGTTCGTAGGTGTGCGTCTGCTAATAACTGCTAATAAGTGTTTTGTTTTCAACGCTGAACTTTTCCCGTATGCCTGAGCAGATTCCCGAAAAACAGAGAAAAGAAATATAGATTGTATATGTATTTCAAATTGTTCTTTAACAACAGGCGTAGTTCGATTGAGGTCACATGACCTTTTTAATTGCACGCTGGTCAACGACATTCGGGGAATTAATATGACTTCTGGTGCGATCTGGGATTCTCGTCTACACACACACACACACACACACACACACACACACCATTACACAATTCAGAGCATTGACAGTAAATGGTAAACATTTTACCAACAAAACCACTATGCAAACTACTATCATGTACGGCATAAACTATTATCCAGAGTGACTTATCAATACAACTGAGGGCCTTACTCAAGGGCCCATATGCAAGAAAATAAACTTCTGAATGAAAGTCCAAAAACCATAAGTATTGAGCGACACTGGATTAGGTTTATTGTAAAAAAAACAACAGTGACACAAGCAAAATGTCATTTTTATGCAAAACAAAAACAAAAACAAGCTGAAAATGATCTACGAGGCTGAATTGGATTACAGTGGAAAGAAGGTCTGTGTAGCTAAGAGTAAATATTAAAGGGCCATATTTTTATGATATATGATCATAGGTATATAAATGATATAATGATGATATATAATCGTACTCAAGTCAATCTCAGCTCCAAGGTCGACTAATACAAAAGGTGGAAAGGTTAAAGGGTTAAACGCACTGAAAAGCAGTTGGGAAAGCCGCTCCTGCCTTTTTAGGGTGGATGTGGTTACAGTCAAACACAAGCACATTCACTGTTACTTTACACTCAAACCTCATAATTAACCTCATTGACATGTTAATTATTATCGCCCGGCCTTTCTTACTGTCACGCATGAGAGCTGGGCAGAATGTACTGCTGCAAGCTTAGTGCAGCTCCGAGGGGTTTTTTCGTTCCATTAAAGGATTAAAGGAATTATTTTTCAAACTTTTATATATATATATATATATATATATATATAATATAATATATATATATTTTTTTTTTTTTATTTTACCGTTATTATTAAAGTCACGGTTTTTTTATTTTGAGCCTTAAAGTTTACCCCATTTTGCACTTTTTGCCAGTAAAAATGACATTTTGCTTTGGTTTTTTACAATAAACCTAATCCCGTGTCGCTCGATACTTTTTTTTTTGGACTTTCATTCAGAAGTTTATTTTCTTGCATATGGGCCCTTGAGTAAGGCCCTTGGGCCTCTCAGTTGTATTGATAAGTCACTCTGGATAATAGTAGCTTATGCTGTACATGATTTTCTTTTTATGCTGTGTACCACAGGGTTTTTGTTGGTAAAAAATGTTACTGTCCTGAATCTGTCATTGTAATTGTGTATTGTGGTGTGTGTTGTGTGTTGTGTGTGTGTGTGTGTGTGTGTGTGTGTGTGTGTGTGTGTGTGTAATCGGTGTGTCCCCGAGAATGTGTGTGTGACTAACTTCTTTTTTGTGTGTATGTTTCATATCGTAATCCATTTTAGAACTTGTCCCCCGAGAATTACCGGTTGTTATAGAACTGTTATTTTGCATGAGTTGTTGTTCAATAAAGTTCATCATTTCAAGCCTTTGAAAAGTCAATTTTGCATGAGTGTTGAAAAAGACCAATTTGGGCCATGATGATTGAAATCCTATATCATTATATATATATATATATATATATATATATATATATATATATATATATATATATATATATATATATCCATTATCCATGCGGCTGATTCGGTTTAAGAAAGGGCAGAAGCCCTCGCGGCACGGGTATAGGCCAGCTTTCATTCGTGCGGTTTCTAGGGCAAAGCACCTGCACGTCGCGGCCCACACTGCCACTTGCGTACGATTCCACGCATGCAAATTGCGGCCTTTCGCACGCGTACGCACGTGCGCACTCGACCTGTCGTGCCTTTCCTACCAATCTAATCCCTTTAACGCCCTGCCTGTTTCCATAGCAACCAACTTTTGCACCCCTGGATTCCTGGTGTTGGATGTAGAGGGGAAAAAAAAAATCTCAAGAGTGCTTCATCTGTGACACGCATGTCTGTATGTGTGAGTGATTGTGTGTGTGTGTGTGTGTGTGTGTGTGTGTGTGTGGGTGTGTTTCAAATCTTGAGAAAGACCTTTTGTGTAAAGCAGCTGAATGGCATTTAAGACCTTGACGTTAAAACATAGTATGATGACGACAAAGCATATGTATTAGATAATTGCACATCTATATTTACATTTGTACACACCACTGTGCTTGGACAAGGACAGCTGCACGCGCTCGCATGTGTGTGTGTGTGTGTGTGTGTGTGTGTGTGTGTGTTTGTGTGTACAAGCAGAGCGACAAAGACAGATGGGGTTCCTGTGTTTCTGCCATAGTAATTGGCTAGGTCAATAGGGGCAGCTAGGCATTGTCATAAACACACACACACACACACACACCACACACACACACACACACACACATATAAAAATACAAATGCAGTCCAAACAGTGAAGAAGTAATATGAGAATGCTTATTCACAAGGCCCGTGTAATAAAGGGCCCATTGCGAAGAAATGAGTGTATGACGCAAACAAAATAACAAAGGCCTCCTTAGCTGGCATAACCGTAGGGGATCAGATGACTGATATGCATCTCTCTCTCTCTCTCTCTCTCTCTCTCTCTCTCTCTCTGTCCGTCTGTCTCTTTCTCAGATTGATTGCATCTTTCCTCCAAACTACTCAATTTATATATATTTACTACTATATGGTAAATTCCTCCATGCAGGATGTAAATAATACAATAGGGGAATGAAATACACACATACAAAGTCTTACACAGATATTATTTACAGTGCATATAGAGGGTCTAATAGCACTGAAATGCTTCAACCTGTGCATGGGGTATAAAAAGCATTACTATGCAAAAAAACGGTATGCGTCCTGTAAATCGATCTCGATCGGATGAGTTCATCATTACTCTACAAATAAATGGGCCTTTATTCTGTGTGTAAGTGCAAACGCTGTATCCCAGTCAAAAAGAAAAAAAAACCCTGATCCGAATCATTTCAAAAATAATAAATAATGGCCCTTGGAAAAAAGCAAACAAAGAAACCCTTAATCGTTCTCCATAACAGCAATCCGTTCAGTAAAAGCCGACATGACCCGAGCGGCACTATGCAAACTGACACACATGACCCTGCAACCGGTTCTCCAATGACATCACTAGTGACGTGAGTCTTTTATCTTGGGGGGCGGGGGGGGGGGGGGGGGGGGTAGTTTTGTGTGAGGGTTTGTTTTACCTACAGCATTGTGTCCGAGAGCCTGCGTTTACCTCCTTCTGTGTCGGTCTCATCTCCTGGAGCTTGGCTTTTCTACGATTCGAAACACGCAGCACCATAGAAACTAAAACGTCCAAACTCACAATCGCTTAAACGAGGGCGATTTTCACCGATTGCCGTTGTCCTGCGTATCCGGAAGAGAAAGAATGTCGCAAAGAATTCGTTCCTCCCGCGTCGTTAAAGAGCTGCGACGGTTTAACGAGACCTGTAATTGTGAAGTTCGCCGAGGGAACGATGGGAAAACCTTTCCTTAATGCTACGTGAGAGGTTTTTGTGGTATCAAATATTAGGGTATGGGGACACAGTGGATTAGTGGTTAGCACATTTGCCTCACACCGCCAGGGTCCGTGTTCGATTCCCGTCTCGGCCATGTGTGTGTGGAGTTTGCATGTTCTCCCCGTGCCTTAGGAGGTTTTTCTCCGGGTTCTCCGGTTTCCTCCCCGGTCCAAAAAAACATGCACGGTCGGTTGATTGGCACCTTGGAAAATTGTCCCTAGTGTATGAATGTGTGTGTGTGTGTGTGTGTGTCCTGCGACGGGTTGGCATTCCATCCAGGGTGTATCCTGCCTTAATGCCTATAGAAGCCTGAGACAGGCACAGACTCACCGTGACCCGAGGGAAGATCGGATATAGCGGTAGAAGATGAATGAATGAATGAATGAATGAATATTAGGGTTAATATTTTAATCTATATTTGAACAAAAAGCGCAATTTTTCCTTTAATCGTCGGTGCCAGGGTTCATGCCCCTGGACGGTCGCTTTTCAGAAGGGATAAATGATATTCTCTGCTGCAAAAATTGACCACTGAACCTTTGCATCCATTGTCTCTGACTGGATCGCTTTAAACCAGGGGTGGGTAAACTACGATTGGTTCATTTGTCCTGGTCCTGTAATTGCATGAAGTTACATGAAGCTCCACCGGGTGGCGCATTAGGTGCGGTGAGGAACTGAGTATTAAATGTGTATGCATCTGGTGCTGGCTTGGTATGTCCAACCCCCCGCCGCCGTTTTAAACTATTAAACGTTAATTCCACTCGTTTAATGTCTGCCTTGACCCTGAAACACCTCAACTCATTTCTTGGGGGAAATGCCGGCTCAAGGTTTGAGACCTCAAAAGGTTGTGTGTTCATGTTCCAGGACTGCCAAGCTGATCTCTGCTGGGCCCCTGTGCAAAGGCCCTTATCCCTCTCTTAGTACTACTCCACTAACCTAATAATAAATAGGATGAACCCGACTCTGTTATGAAATGTGTAAAGAGACGTTCATACGTCAGCACCATTATCGTGGTGGGGGGAAGAAGAAAATCTCACTTGACTTTACAGCTGACCCAATTGGAGCTGATGCAATCACACCAGCTGCTGCTGAAAAAGTCAATTGGGCCCTGGAGCACCAGATGTGATAAAAAAAAGAGAGAGAGGTGGTAATTTCTGAAAAAGCACCAGAAGTGTCCATTAATTGAAAGCTCATCACTTCATTCCAGAGGGAATGATGGGGGAGTTGCCATAAGTAATAGGGCCATAGAAATGGCCACTCGGAGCACTTTGTGGGTTTTATGGCTTGCCTGACGGAGATGCTATGTTACAGCCCAGTTCATTCACCTTACCTGTGGCTATTTAAGAGCTCGTTCTTGAGTCCAGTTAGAAGCAGAAGCATCAGAAGTGTTTTTCTATGTGTTCTACACAGGGTAAGACGTTAAGGAGTCCAAGAGGAGTCTCAACTACGAGTAGAGTCTCTATTTGGGAGTCCTTCTTAAGTCAATGGTTTTCATGCCCAAATAAGTACTTCACAAGACCCTTCATAAGATGTTTGTCATATCCATATCGAGTCAGGGGGCGCCGGATCACGGCTGATGCTGCGCTACGAACCCCGGCTTCCAAAAAATCAGATGGGATATGTCTATATAGAGAATACTGTAGCAATATCAAGTCCAAGACAAGTCTTTGAGTTCTCAAATCCAAAATGTACATTTACAGCATTTGACAGGCGCCATTATCCAGAGCGACCTATAAGTGAGCAGTTAAGGGTTACAGGCCTTGCTCAACTAGTGGCAGGTTTGGTGATGCTGGGATTTGACCCAATGAGCCCAATGCCACTGAGCTACCACCTCCCAAATCCCACCAGGGAGGGTAGTAGACCAGAGGTTAAGGTGTTGGACTCTGGGCCGGAAGATCATGGGTTCAAGCTGCCACTAGTAGGTCCTTGATCAAGGCCCTTAACTCTCCGTTGCTCAGTTGTAAGTCGCTCTGTATAAGGTTACCTGCTAATTGCTGTAAATGTAAATCAAGAGTGGAACCTCAAATCTAGTCCAACAGTTCTCTTGTCCACGGTAAATTCAGACTCACCCTCAGACTAACATATCGGACAAGTCCTTGTTATAGCCCATATAAGAGTATAAGATGAAGACTTTTTCCTTAAGTCCAAGGTAAACGACTGGGTGTTGTAACCCATGCTTACGAAATGCTACACCGCTGGTCATCAACCAGAACCGATGTTGGGTCTCGTTGAAAGTCATTCATTCATTCATTCATTCATCTTCTACCGCTTTATCTGATCTTCCCTCGGGTCACGGGGAGTCTGTGCCTATCTCAGGCGTCTATGGGCATTAAGGCAGGATACACCCTGGATGGAATGCCAACCCATCGCAGGGAACACACACATTCAAACACACATTCATACACTAGGGACAATTTTCCAAGGTGCCAATCAACCTACCGTGCATGTTTTTAGACCCGGGAGGAAACCGGAGAACACGGAGAAAAACCCCCTGATGCACGGGGAGAACATGCAAACTCCACACACACATGGCTGAGAAGGGAATCGAACCCTGACCCTGGCGGTGTGAGGCGAACGTGCTAACCACTAAGCCACTGTGCCCCTGGTCTTGTTGAAAGTCGAAAATATATTTGTTTTCTGATAGATTTGCTCCAAATCAATTTAGTTAAATTCTCAATTCACTTCACGCATAGGTGGTCAGCAAAGACCTGCGTGCTTGCATGTGTTGTTTTTCTCACTAGCAAATGCTCCCTCTTTCCCTCTCACTCTGCCTCTCCGATCAGGAACACTGAGAACGTGACGGGACAGATGGCAGCAATTGGCAAGGCTCGGGCCATGTGTGGCGTGGGCATAACCACTTTCCTCACAGGCCCTGGGACACTAGGGGCAAGGTGCTTTGGAACGACATGCCCCACATACCAGCATGGGGCAAAACACGACTGCAACCTGCTGGAGTCTTTTTCTACGGGCAGAGACAAAGCCCTGTAGCACCATCTGCTAGGAAAGCAGGTGTTTTAAAGCCCTCAGTGACATCTTGTTACGCCGATAAACGCTCCTGGATTATGTAAGAGTTCAGTAAGTTTGTGCAAGTGGAGTTTTTTTGAGGGGCTACGAGCCAAAACGAACTTCTCAGAATCCGGTCATTAATAGTCGCAGCCTGTTTAATCCCTGCACGGCTCGCCGTGGCCAGGACCGCAAGCGAACAAACTGGCAGGGAGTGATGTTATGACTCTAGTGACACGGGCTATTTCGGGTCATTTTTCGAGCCAGCTTATTCCTCCGATTGTGTTCAGCTGCTCTTTTGACAAAGCGATGGCGGAACGAGAAGATGTTTTACTTGGCTTTAAATGTCTTCCACGACCCCTGGTGATAGCTGTTGTTTACTCACGAGGGCTGGCTGGGGGCGGACCAAATCCTGGAGCGATTTTAGCTTCGTAGCCTTTATTCACGCCTTTCCATTACAGAGCCAGTCGGCATTAACCCAGCTGTACGGGGGGTGTCTTAAAAAGGGTCTCACGTCTCAATCACCCAGACGGGAAATCAGACACAAACCAGACATCATCTAACCAGCATCACCAGACAGCATTAATAAGATACGTATTTATAAAATCTATAGCCTTTAAATAAAATAGACCTTTTTTCTTCTTACATTTATGCAATGTTCCATTCTGTTCTTTTTTTGAACCCCACCCCTGTAACAGTCACACCACTGCCCTGACGCACTTGTCCAGCTTGTCGCCATGGTAATGGGTTGTGTGTGTGTGTGTTTAAAAGAGTGTATGTGTGTGTGTGAGGAGAATAAATCACCGTGTGTCAGTGCGATATCTCTGCTCGATGCATCCCTGGGGACAGAGAGACTACTGACAGGCGTTAGACGCTGTTCGTGCAGCCCTACGGAGGGATCCGCTAGTCATAACACCGCTATTAGTCATAACGTCTACAACTAACGAAAACAAACAAAACAAACGACAGGAAGGTTCCTGGCAACAGATTTAACATTATTACATCACCCGAATGAAATAATCCACGTTCTGGACGCTAAAACTTAACGTCGGAGTTTGGAGTTCTTAATATTATTCGTTATGGATTTGTGCGACTTTCTTAATACACAATCTGGCTGTGTATAAATAAATAATATATATATATATATATATTAATGGCAGCTACTGGGATTGGATTGGCCAATTAGCTTCAATGTGTAGTTATGGATAGACCCACATCTGGCTAAAAAAGTGTCCAGTAATACGTATAAAGTACCTCCTTTATACACGTATCTCTTCAAACATGCCAAAATGTTGTGGAAATATACATTTTCAAAGGCTTGTGAAAAAGACCGCGTCAATGCGATTTCATTTTTAACGGCGCTCGTTTTTATTCAGTAATTCGCGCCATTAATTCGGTGCACGTTTATTCACCTCGTTTCTTTACTCGGATATAAACGTCAGCAAAAAAAGTCATTGTTGAATCGCGAGACATTCATTTTACCCACATTTTTCCCCAATCTCTAATAGCACGTCACAAAATCCGGCAGTTAAAACCGTCCGTGTGGAAACATGGCAAAATGTTATCATACGCTGTCATTAAAATATTAAAATATTGAAGTATATTCACAAGAACACTCGAAAAATGTTTTATTTAGGGTAGATAAATAAAGGATAGATAAGGATAGATGAATAAAAGGAAAGATCAATAAATAATGTATTTATTTATTTATTTAGAGCAGATACAAATGTGTATGATTAAGCTGTACAACAATGGTACGAATAATTATATAATAAAGGGTTAATAATTTCATTCGATTGAATTCTTAGCCACGCCTTTTTGACCCAAAAGTCATAAAAATGCCTTTTTTGTTGCTCGTACACATCCATATATATATACATATATATATATATATATATATATATATATATATATATATATATATATATTTACAATTCACAATCAACTAGTGTTGGTAAAATGCACCAGTTTTGTGTTACTTTTGCGGATGCAGGTTTGTTTTTACTGAAGGTTAAAGATCGTTATATCCCGCACTAGTTGAGATAGGACAATCGTGGAAAAAGTGCATACATGTTTCACCGTCATGGCTGGGTGACGCCCTCTCCCACTGACGCAGCACTCCGTAGCCTTTGTGTAATTGAATCTCTCAGGTCAATTAAAACGAGCGAATATATAACGTCTAACACACAAAGCTTCCACGGGTCTCTCTGGTGTTGCATATTTACATCCTCCATACGCATTCTTCCTGTCAGGTGGAAACGAGCGTTAATGCTGTTGTGCGTAATTTGACAATTTGTTAAGGCCTGAGCTGAATTCGCTCCCACATCCAGAACGCTTAGTATAAAAATATACCTTGTCGTTTTTTTTTGGACACAAACTTTACTGGATAGATAATAATTCTTACCCAACATGATCTTTACAGGAAGATAACGCATGGTGTGGGTGGAAAAAACAACAACAACAAATAGATATATCTCCATATCTCGACATACCTCGGCATTATGGGAGAAAGCTCTTAACGCCGGGTCCGTGAGCAAAACCGTTATTAAACCATTACAGTTTCATTCATTCACTCATCTTCTACCGATCTTCCCTTGGGAACTCTCTGGGCGTCACACACACACACACACACACACACACACACACACACACATTCATACACTAGGGACAATTTTCCAAGGTGCCAATCAACCTACCGTGCATGTTTTTGGACCCGGGAGGAAACCGGAGAACCCGGAGAAAAAAACCCCTGAGGCACGGGGAGAACATGCAACATGTTCTCTTTTGACAAGATCAGCTGTGGGAATATTGCGTCGTTTGTGAGGTCAGGCACTTATATCAGGAGGGGATGCCTTGGGGGCAGTCTGGGTTTTTTAGGCCAGTTCTCTGTGCAGGACACTTCTACTGGAACCTCCATGGACACAATGGCATGCTGGGAAACTGTTTCAGGATGCAAAGGAAACTAAAACAAGGATACAAGTGTGACGCTCTGGTGTCCATATACTTTTGGTCTGGAGCACAGATCAATTCCACTCCTGTGTGGTGTTGTCCATCTACGCACTGTTAGCTCAGGCAGGTTGTATAACACAGCGCCTTGTGTAAGCGGCTGCTTCACTTATACTACAACGGGATCGATAAGTCACACCAGGCCATGGTCACACAGACACACTCACACTAATCAATATGCATGCATGCAAACAGGCATGCTTACACACACACACACACACACACGCACGGTGTGCATATTTGAGGTTGAGGGAAAAAAAGAGTCGTACCAGACATTTATCAATGATTTAAACAGGCCTTGATGATGTGTGTTTTCTGGCGGTGGGAGACCAAAAGCACATCATCAGGGTAAAGACTCGCAGAGGAGTGTGTTAGCGAGAGTATGTGTGCCTGTAGTGTCGCTCCCGGAGAATCCTCTCTGAAAAGTAATGAAAGGATAAAACGATAGATAGATGATCGCTATACAAAGGGAAAATAAATAAATATGTCGGGGCGGTAGGGAGAAAAATCATCCCAACTAATGAGCTGAAATTTATCTCCCACGAGCGCCGAGGTCTGCCACGGAATCAGGCTGATGAACCATAAAATATAGACACTACCTCCTCCAGACTCTATCACTCTATCGGTGCTGTCTGGATATTTGGTATGGAAAAAAAACTGCATGTGGGAAAATAACTAAATCATTGTTCTGCATTTGAACATATATATAATATTTGACTTTCATTCGTTCATTCATCTTCTACCGCTTTATCCGATCTTCCCTCGGGTCACGGGGAGCCTGTGCCTATCTCAGGCGTCTATGGGCATTAATGCAGGATACACCCTGGATGGAATGCCAACCCATCACAGGGCACACACACACACACACACATGCACACACACTAGGGACAATTTTCCAAGGTGCCAATCAACCTACCGTGCATGATTTTGGACCGGGGTGGAAACCGGAGAACCCGGAGAAAAACCCCCGTGTCACGGGGAGAACATGCAAAACTCCACACACACATGGCCGAGACGGGAATCGAACCCGGACCCTGGCGGTGTGAGGCGAACGTGCTAACCACTAAACCACTAATTTTCTAGATACGAGAACATCCCAGGAAATGTATCTCCAGAATGTCACTCCAGGAAAATAGGCAGGCTTATATCGCAGCCAACTCCACACACACGGGAAAATGCGGAAAAAAATGGCCGAGATCTGGAATTATTCCTTTTTTTCCCTTTTTGCATCGTTACGGTTTGCAAATGATTCCTTTTTTGCATCGTCAAAAAAAAAAACCTTGTAAAAATGTATTTGCGATATGTGAGTTTTTGCGAATTTGACGAATTTTTTTTGGCGAACTTTTTCCATTCCAATTCGCTATTTAAATTTGCGTACTTTGAAGGGTAACGGAAAC
>JACRUU010000016.1:14008676-14096176 GCA_030449085.1 Kryptopterus vitreolus
ATATTGCAGAAAATATTGCAGTATAAGAATTTGTGAGAAAACCTGCAAATCTTCACATTTCTCCGTATCCAGTGGTGACAGTGTGTTCCTATCACGGAAATCTGAGTAGGGTATGAGATGTTCCGTCGTGAGAAATGTGTGTGTGTGTGTGAGGTCTGTGTGAGGTGTGTGTGAGGTGTGTCATCATCTCTCCCGGCTTGAAAAAAAACAAAAAAAAAAAAAAACACACACACACCACACACACACACACACACACAGGATTGCCTGACTCAAACACATCTGTCCCACATAAGTGTGTACATAACCACCATTGAAAATGTCATTTTAACCCTCAGACTAATGACTCTTAGAATGACGAGAACTGTAAAAGTGCTTAATGTGTGTGTGTGTGTGTGTGGGGGGGGGGGGGGGGGGGTGAAACACCAGAGGAGGGGAACGAGTGGCGCTTCTCCGGGCTTAATTGGCATTTCGGAGCGTCGAGTGGCGCTTCAACGAGCGGCTGCGCCTGTGTGAGGCGCACAATGCGATCCTCTTGGTTTTAATGGGGCTAAAAAAGAGGCCACTTTACTTTAGGGAACATAAAAGCGGTGAGAATAAAAAAATACATATCGCGAATAAATCTCACGGCGTCCTCCGGCGCGGGCGATCTGCGGCGAGATGCCTCGGAATCATCTGCTGATTCAGTGCCCACCTGTTACAGTCCTTGGATCAATACTATTATTAAAGGGAGAGATTTTGAGAGAAATGTATATAATTAAAATATATTTTACAGTTAGTATTAGAAACAGGAAAAGTATTCATTTATGGTACATATATATATATATATATATATATATATATATATATATATATATATATATATATATATACACACATACATATGGGCACAGTGGCTTAGTGGTTAGCACGTTCGCCTCACACCGCCAGGGTCCGGGTTCGATTCCCGACTCGGTCATGTGTGTGTGTGGAGTTTGCATGTTCTCCCCGTGCCTCAGGGGGTTTTTTTTTTCTCCGGGTTCTCTGGTTTCCTCCCCGGTCCAAAAAAACATGCACGGTAGGTTGATTGGCACCATGGAAAATTGTCCCTAGTGTATGAATGTGTGTGTGTGTGTGTGTGTGTCCTGTGATGGGTTGGCATTCCATACAGGGTGTATCCTGCCTTAATGCCCATAGACCTGTTACAGTCCTTGGATGTGCAAGGTTTTAATTGTCAACACACACACACACACACACACGACATGCTGACGTCTGAAAAGAACGATGAACCCTCTCACACACACACACACACACACACACACACACACACAAACTAAAGCAACGTCGTGCATCACTCACGCCTCACACCTTTTCCATCTGGCCTGCACAGATGTGGAGAACAAACAGTACAACAACAGCAACAAGAACACCCAAAGGTGAGAGACGGAGTGAAACGCGTGACAGATGGGAAAGACGATCCAATGACGGTATGAGGGAAGTAAAACGCCACGCTTTATCCGATCAGGATCGTGACGGATCGGCAGCCTAAGCGAGGAGAACACTCGGGAACGCCGGGAACGCTGTGTGGCGTGGGAATAAACCATCTGGGACGGCAGTCCATCACAGGGCAGCGTGCTCTCACACACACACACACACACATTCGCGTACTCTTCGCACTTACGAGTAATTAAGCGCGGCTTTACACAGCATGAGGTTTCCGAGGTGCGAGGAAACGGAACATTGATCGCACTGGAGATAATCAATAGGAGTCATGTTTAATCACGCGCGTTTTATGCCGCTTATGGTTAATGGTGCGTTTTTTAAAAACGATTCAACGTAGTAATCCATCCTTTCATTCATTCATTCATTCATTCTTCTACCGCTTTATCCGATCTTCCCTCGGGTCATGGGGAGTCTGTACCTATCTCAGTCGTCTATGGGTATTAAGGCAGGATACACCCTGGATGGAATGCCAGGACATCGCAGGACACACACTCACTCACATTCACACACACATTCATACACTAGGGACAATTTTCCAAGGTGCCAATCAACCTACCGTGCATGTTTTTGGACCGGGGAGGAAACCGGAGAACCCGGAGAAAAATCCCCTTGTGCACGTGGAGAACATGCAAACTCCACACACACACCCCCGAGATGGGAATCGAACCCGGACCCTCTAGGTGTGAGGCGAACGTGCTAACCACTAAACCACCGTAACCACCTTAATTCGCTAATTTAACAGATCAATGGCGCTGCATTGACACTTCAATATCATCCGGACAGCAACTATTACACGTGTAACACGTGTTACCATTCGGGACCCCTTTTCTGAGCAACGCCGAGTTCATGCTGCTAATCAACGCAGGGAACAGCATTCCTTTATGTTCCTCCGACATTTCTTCCTCTCTAATCATCATTTCTGCCCTTCGCGCATTAGCATATCCAGCAGCACGCCGCCACAATCGCAAGCTGTCAGCTTCGTGACGGCTCATCAAAGAACAAATGTGCGAAACGCTGAGCGGATGAAACTCCGAGGCGGGATTTTACATAGCGAGCTCGGCCCTTCAGCAGATGTTGGAGGACCAGGTGTGACATCATCGCCTCTCTCCTGACTATTCGGAATGGGATGGAATGCTGGGAAGGCGACGCTGCATTACGATCATTAGAGAACTGCAGGACAGAGGCATAAACGCCTGAGCGTGTAATTAATGTCTGCCTGTCGCTGTGTAGAATGGGATTTTCGAATGAGGCGGGTTGGGAAGACCTGAATGTGAGATTTATCGTTCTCAATCCGTTCCCAAAATGCACCTGTTCCCCCCTTCTTCTTTTTTTTTTACAACATGATGTATTTTTAGCCCAAACTTGGCCTCTCTTGTCAATAACGCGTAGGTGTCTTCAGTGAGTTAATTATACAACATCTGCTGGGGCTGCCTTTGTGCATGTGTGTGTGTGTGTGTGTGTGTGTGTGTGTGTGTGTGTGGGGTTCATAACTACATCTGAGAGATACAAAGCCCTCGCATAAGACCACCTGTGTGCCAGATAAATCAGCATAGACGAATGAGGCTCCTATTCACAGCTACACTTCATAGCCTCATAGTGTCTCCCAGTAAAGAACCCAAAAAAGGTCAGCGAGCTGCTTTTAGCTCTTGCTAAAATAAAAATAAAGACGCGGTTTCGGGAGGGTTCGGAGCCGTGCGCCAGTAGTAGGTCGGTGCTACATTAATAACCTGCATCGGCAGCGTTGTTCTTCTGCGAACCTTTCCTTGCGTATTTTTTCTTCTTCTTTATGTTGAGTGAGTGAAAGACGCCCTGGTGTTCGCAGCACCGGACACGCGTTTGTTAGCGCTCGGGATCGGCGGGTGTGAACGCCGGTGTGATATAAAGCGTGTCAGGAAAGCGAGCGGGTCGTCACCCGGAGTCTTCACTTTAGATTAGGTGGTTTTTGATCTGTCAGGATGGAACAACATCTCTCAAAACGAGCAATTACTTGTAGTGAGAGCAACAGTTTTTGCGTGATGTGCGATGATTTTTCTATCTATCTATCAGTCTGTCGCTCTGTCTGTCTGTCTGTCTGTCTATATATATATATATATATATATATATATATATATATATATATATATATATATATATAAACTATCTATCGATCTATCTATCTATCTATCTATCTGTCTGTCTGACTGTCTATCTACCTATATATATAAAAACTATCTATCTATCTATCTATCTATCTATCTATCTCTCTGTCTGTCTCTCTGTCTGTCTCTATATATATATATATATATATATATATATATATATATATAAGCTATCTATCTATCTATCTATCTATCTATCTATCTATCTGTCTGTCTGTCTGTCTGTCTGTATGTCTGTCTGTCTGTCTATCTATCTATATGTCTATCTATCTAATCTATCTATCTATCTATCTATCTATCTATCTATCTATCTATCTATCTATCTATCTACCTGTCTGTCTGTCTGTCTGTCTGTCTGTCTGTCTATCTATCTATCTGTCTGTCTAGGTCTGTCTATCTGTCTGTCTATCTATCTGTCTGTCTGTCTATCTGTCTATCTATCTATCTATCTATCTATCTATCTATCTATCTATATATATATCTATCTATCTATCTATCTATCTATCTATCTACCTGTCCGTCTGTCTGTCTATCTATCTTTTGACCCATCTATGTCACAACCAGTTCAAATCTCACATGCTATCTATCTATCTATCTATCTATCTATCTATCTATCTATCTATCTATCTATCTATCTTTCTGTCTGTCTGTCTGTCTGTCTATCTGTCTGTCTATCTATATGTCTATCTAACTGTCAGTCTATCTATCTATCTGTCTGTATGTCTGTCTGTCTATCCCTGTGCAAAACCACACTTCACTCCCTACGTACATTAATGAGGCTTTCCCACAGATGACCCGGTTCACCGGTTCATCGCTGTTCCTTCCCTGGACCACTTTTGATAGATAATAGCCACTGCAAACCAGGACACGCCCCACAAGAGCTGCAGTTTTATACATGCTCTGGCCCAGACGTCTAGCCGTCGCAATTCAGTCTTCACATCAATACACAATAATAATAATTTATTTTGAAGACTTCCTGCACGTTTGTGTATATTAATTCTGCATAATGCCTCCCGATTTTAGAAGCAAACCGCGCCAAAATCTTACACCCCCAGAGATTGAGGGGGGGCGGGGGGGGGGGGGGGTTGGGGGGATAAAAAAAAACGAATGATAACAAACAAAAATAAAAAAATTAAAAAAAAATCTCATTAGCGCAAGGAACAAAAGGAATATAATGAGGATCTTGTTGTATGTTTATCTTTACTATTTAACAAGGGGAAAAAACACCAGAGTTGTTATTATTATTATATTCACACTCACGTCCATGTGGGACACAACCAGAGCTCCTGTATGTAGGACGAAGCAGTCCGAGCTCCGCGATGGCCCACTGAGCAATAAGCCGTAGTGTTATCTTCAAACCTGCATGTGGCGACTTATTAACTGTGTGTGTTTGAAGACAAATATTCTTTTTCTCGACAGGACACAAAGTCACATGTGTATACACAACACGCCATCACCGACCAACAACTTCGACTCTTTGATCATTTCACACACTGTAATAGAGAGAAAACTGCATAATGAATGTGTAGGGGGAAGATGGCGCAGTCCCCTGAAAAAGTATCGGTGCCTTTGATATCGCCGAGCGAAACCGCACCTATACGGAAATAGTATCAAGAAGCAAACTATTCATAAAAGCGAAGCCTGTTTTCCTACTAAAGATCTTTTTCAAGCTTCAAGAATGTATATTTTTATACGGTATTTTATTCGGTATTCGAACCCTGGCCTGGAAGGTTGACGATTCAAATCCCGGCGGCGCCAACCAAGACCTCGCATCTTCAACTCAACTCAACTCGCATACGTTTACATTATGCTTCAAAGCCAAATAGAATAGTCTTTATTATTATTATTATTATTATTATACGGCGCTCCTGAAGCACAGAGGGTTGAGGGCCTTGCTGTAGGACCGAAGGGCGGCGGCTTGGTGATACCGGGGGACTTGAACCCAGACCTTCTGATAAGCAGCCCATCGCCTTAAACCAACAAGTTAGCCCCCTTTCCTATTTACGCATATCCCTGGAAGCTGAGGTCCGAGAGAGGGTCAAGCCATCGTACGGAGGCCTCTGGAGCAAACAGGGTCAAGGGACTTGGTGGCGTAGGGGCTACCACCTATCTTATGACCAGAAACCTAACGCCTTAACCACTGGACCTCCACTGGACCACCATATATCGTAGGATTTCGTCACATTACATTGATTTTCTGCTTCTTTACCCAATTTGGTGTTAACCGAGGGGTACAACAACGGATTTGAGGCTCCCATCTACCTTCCCAATAGTTCCTAAACCACAAAGGAGCCCTGGAGCATCTCTGATCCAACACCGTCATTACATATAGCGCATTTGGCAGATGACTTTATCCAGAGCAATTGAGGGTTAAGGGCCTTGCTCAAGGGCCTTGCTCAAGGGCCTTGCTCAAGGGCCAGCCCATGGCAGCATGGTAGCGGTACTAGGATTTGACCCCGAGAGATCTTCCGGTCGGGTGCCATAAGCACTGCGCCTCCCACCTCCGGCCATTTACAGTCATGCAGTTTTGAGTTTGTCACATTTTGGTGTTACCTGACCACAGCACTCGAAACCAACGTCCTCATGACGCAGACGCTGCGTTTTGTGCAACGCTTTTCTTGCAACAGTTTCAAAGAACTGTTTATTCTCGGTAACGCTCTGGTTAAAAAAACGACTGGTTCCGAAAACAAAAAGATTACTCGAAAGAAAACTACCTTCTTTTTTCAAATGTCACTAAAGCACTTTATTACCGTCCTGCTTTTTATATCCACCGTCTGCTTTGTGTAGGTGTTTTTACGTGTGCATGTATGGTACTTTAAGGAAAAGAGGCTAACGTAAAGGATTCCCAAAGGCTGAGAGCAAATGACCAAAAAATAAATAAATAAATAAAGGGGAATGGTGGTTTAGTGGTTAGCACGTTCGCCTCACACCGCCAGGGTTCGATTCCCGTCTCGGCCATGTGTGTGTGGAGTTTGCATGTTCTCCCCGTGCCTCAGGGGGTTTTTCTCCGGGTTCTCCGGTTTCCTCCCGGTCCAAAAACATGCAGGGTAGGTTGATTGGCACCTTGGAAAATTCTCCCTAGTGTATGAATGTGTGTGTGTGTGTGTGTGCGCCCTGCAATGGGTTGGCATTCCATCCAGGGTGTATCCTGCCTTAATGCCCATAGACGCCTGAGATAGGCACAGGCTCCCCGTGACCCGAGGGAAGATCGGATAAAGCGGTCAAGATGAATGTATGAATGAATAAATAAATGGAATAAAACGAGTGCTTTAAAGAACGACATTTCATCCCGTAACTGGTTAAAGGCCACGAGCAAAGCTGTTTATTATAAAGCTATTTATTAGCTGACGGACTCGGGACATCTCTCTCCCGGTCATCAGCAGAGCAGTGGAGGAAAGATGATAGAGACGGGAGACTTGCTGGAGGAGGCTGAAGGAGAAGAAAGCCTTTAGGCTCCTGCTGCGTTCGGTCAAAATCTATTTAATGTGTTTTGCCGGAGGAAAAGCGGCAGGAAGAGTCCGTATTTTCGATGTGACCGATTCTGTACTCGGTATAAAGGATGTACAGAGACTTATGAAGAAGGCTATCGGAGGGGGGACACGCCTCGATAACCTGCAGACGCTTGCTAATGGACTCGAGAGACAAAAGTGACAGCCTTTTACCGAGTACCATGCAGGCGTTGGGTGAATATGACATCATGCCCTGCCCCCGAGGTAGGATATTTCCTTTCATTTCTTCTTGCACAGTTTTATTTCGGGAAAAATTAATAAATGATTATTTGTGCTACAGCACAGTTAACATTTGGCTATGTTAGTGCGATCTCTTACATCATAAAAGTCACAAAATAGACAGCTTGCAAAAAAAAACAATAAATCGAAAAGAAAAAAAGTAAAGTCTTCTTATTAACGCTTTTAACGGTTGCACTATAAATCGCATCGAAATCACGATGCCAACCTACGATGACAAAATGACGTGATTTAATGAAATAAATAAGTGAATTCATTGACGTACTTTCTTAGAACAAACAAAATGGCCAAAATGATTGAAATATCTTATTTTAGATGTTTTTTATTTCTTATTAATCTTATTTACGACGGTGTATTAGGGCCAATATAGGTAAAAAAAAATTAATGTGGGGAATTTGTGGAGAAAATAGCCTGGGAATTTTCAAGGGTAAAAATGGGCATCTTCTACGGGCAAAAAAGGGGTCTATGGGCATTAAGGCAGGATACGCCCTGGATGGAATGGTACATTCACACACACACTAGGAACAATTTTCCAAGGTACAACCTACCGTGCATGTTTTTGGACCGGGAGGAAACCGGAGAACCCGGAGAAAAACCCTCTGAGACACGGCGAGAACATGCAAACTCCACACACACATGGCCGAGACGGGAATCGAACCCGGACCCTGGAGGTGTGAGGTGAACGTGCTAACCACTAAACCACCGTGCCCCCTTCAGAGAGAACGGAGGTGTAGAAACGAGAATTCTCAAGGTTAAAACACAGGGAGAAAAAATAACGACGCATTTTTACGAGAAATCCACTCGAAAATGTTTTGCCTTTCGACCTCCAAAAACTGCAGCCCTGGGGCTTTTCCATCGGGGATGAAAAGAGCATTTGGGCAGACGTCATTTGTTTTGCCCGGAGTGAAAGATCTAATCAAACTTTACTCTTCCCTCGAATTACGCAACAAGGAAATACTTGTTATTTTAGCCCGGAATCACCGGATCATCATAAACATCCAGACTTTTGAAGAAACATCGCTGTAAGTGGAGCCTGTTTAGAAGAAAACATCGTACTCTACAGAAAGGATGAGATTTATCCTTAAATATTCCCTTTTTTTTTACCTCAAAATCACTCGCTTTTTCCCTCCTTTAGTTTTAAACTCTGAAATTCTCCACACCTAAACTTCTTCTCTATTCTTTAATTATTTTATTAGGTTGTACCTCATTAAATTAATGCTAATGTTAATTAATTTAAGATTATGATTTTTTTTATATACCCATTTACACTGGTGATTTATTTTCCTTTTATTTATTTATTTATTTTATTTCTTGAAATTTAGCAATAACACACACACACACACACACACACACACACACACACACACATCGACTGAAATGCAATTCTAAGCATTTATATTTATATTCGCTACTATTCCACACTTTTCAAGAAAACTGGCGACAGGAAAGAACGCATGTTTACGTGTTAGCCGTGGAGCTTGTGTTTGTTTTTATTTATTTTTTTAAATAGTATTTTTGTCTCATGGAGCCATGTTAAAGTGTATTTATTTTTTTAATCATTTGCTGAATGGTGTAGGAAAGAATCAATGTAATGTGATTTATGCTCTTCTTTTTTTCTCTCGCTCTCTTTCAGGTTGACCAGCACATTCTGACGATTCACTGTTCACATATCCCGGGTTTGTTTGGAATCTGGGGTCAGAGAGCAGGGTCAGCCATGATACGGCGCCCCCTGGAGAACAGAGGGTTAAGGGCCTTGCTCAAGGACCCAAGAGTGGCAACTTGGCAATTCTGGGGGGCTCGAACCCTGGACCTTCTGATCAGTAACCCAGCGCCTTAATCGCTAACCCCCCCCCCTCCCTCCCTGTGTTCCAATACGTGCCAATCAACCTACCGTGCATGTTTTTGTACCGGGGAGGAAACCCGGAGAACCCGGAGAAAAACCCCCTGAGACACGGGGAGAACATGCAAACTCCACACACACATGGCCGAGACGGGAATCGAACCCGGACCCTGGAGGTGTGAGGCGAACGTTATTGTTTGACGTTTATTTATTATGTTTATTAAGTTCTTTATGTAATCTTATGTAAAAACGTTCAGTCTGGATGTCAAAATCTTCTGAAAGGTAAATATTTTTCTGCCGACGTTTTACTTCGCAATTATCTGCACTTTTTACTCCCTGCATTATAAAAATAACCCCCGTTACTCCTATTTCGTTTTCATTCCGGCTTGTCATCGTTCATTCATTCATTCATTCATCTTCTACCGCTATATCCGATCTTCTCGGGTCACGGGGAGCCTGTGCCTATCTCAGGCGTCTATGGGCATTAAGGCAGGATACACCCTGGACGGAATGCCAACCCATCGCGCAGGACACACACACACACACACTCACACACACATTCATACACTAGGGACAATTTTCCAAGGTGCCAATCAACCTACCGTGCATGTTTTTGGACCGGGAGGAAACCGGAGAACCCGGAGAAAAACCCCCCTTGTGCACGGGAGGAACATGCAAACTCCACACACACATGGCCGAGACGGGAATCGAACCCGGATCCTGGCGGTGTGAGGCGAACGTGCTAACCACTAAGTCACCGTGCCCCCCTGTCATCGTTCAAAAAAAAACAAAAAACCTATCCAGTAAGTCTCGTCATGGAGTAAACGTAGACATATAAGCATGACACAAATCACTTTACACTCCAGCGAGGACGTAGACAGTATGTAGGAATAAATCGACACTGGTTTCTGTGGAATCTTAATAGTTCACCATAAGTACCATTAAGGTTTCAATGCTTTCTTTTTAAAGAGAGTGTTTCACACTGCTGGGCAAGATAATGCATGTCTCTTTCCGGAAAAGGTCTGCGCAGGATTACTCTGTGCTTGTTAGCGTATCGTCCAATAAAAACGTCCTGGTCAGTCGGATCAAGGCAGCCAGACATCCAGACTTTACATTTCTGTTCGGATGCGGGAGAATTTCCTGACAGGCACAGTGTCGCGTTAATGTCATAATAACTACACCCCAAACCTTTTCCACCAGCACTACAACCTTAATGAACTGGATGACATTTTCTATCTTTGCAGGATTTGCAGATGCCTACGATAAGAAAAAAATACCTGGTGTGTTTTTGGTGGGCGTTTGTTTGCTTGTTTTTTCCCCCTATGAGATCCCTGAGAGAGTAGAACATTTGGATGTTTATCTACATCGGAAAAAAAAACACTTTACGGTGAAATAAACATCACCGAATAATTGTTTATTGCCTTGCTACAAAAGTGTCCATGTGTCCTGGGAACTTGATTTAAAAGGTGGACATTTGCGGGTTTTATCAGACAGACCTGGCAACCCTAGGTGTTAGATACTTTAGTCATTTAAAAAGGGCTGTTCGGGACCGATCCGGTCCAATACATGTAAATGTTGATGTAAATAAATCAATAAATCAAATAAATACTTGCACGAAAGAAGGAAACAAATTGCAAGGAACAAATAAAGACACCCCCCCACCCTATATGCTATTTTTGTATTCATTTACATTGCGCTAGCCTACATGCAGTGTTAATAGTAACAGCATTACATAATTGAATTACAAAATAAAAGTAACAGTAATTTGTTACAGTTACTGAGAATAAAACGTGTAATTAAATTAAAATGTTAAAGATTACAAATCCCAAAGATCCAAAGCAACACCCCTCCCCTCCTTCAACAAAAATTTCAGCCGCACCACCCCCTTCACTAAGTGCCACCTAGTGGCCGAACGAAAGTACTCAAATGTAATCAGTTACTTCATTCATTCATTCATTCATCTTCTACCGCTTTATCCGATCTTCCCTCGGGTCACGGGGAGCCTGTGCCTATCTCAGGCGTCTATGGGCATTAAGGCAGGATACACCCTGGATGGAATGCCCACTCATCGCAGGACACACACACACACACACACACATTCATACACTAGAGACAATTTTCCAAGGTGCCAATCAACCTACCGTGAATGTTTTTGGACCGGGAGGAAACCGGAGAAACCGGAATAACCCCCTGAGGCACGGGGAGAACATGCAAACTCCACACACCCATGGCCAAGACGGGAATCGAACCCGGATCCTGGTGGTGTGAAGCGAACGTGCTAACCACTAAGCCACCGTGCCAACAGTTACTTTTATAATGTAATTGAAAAGTGACACTACTCATTACATTTTGAATAGGGTCATTTGTAATCTGTAATCTATTACATTTCCAAAGTAACCTTCCCAACACTGCGTACACGCTTACCCACAGTGTTACATACATGTTTGCATACATGGGGTATGTTTTTAGAGAATTTAAAATTTGCAATTTGAGTTGCAAAACAAGTTAGCTCAAACCAAAACCTCGGTCCTCACTTTTTCTCACTGTTTTAATTAACTGTCAACACCAATTTCATGTAAGAGGCTTGTAATAATGAAAGGTTAACCCCAAGAACTCCTCTGCTTTAACATTTATTCATATCAAGACGAAAAAACAAATGTCCCAAACAAAACATGCAATTGCACTACAGAAAAGAAACCACCTTTCTATTTAAATAGTGAATAAAACTGCGAATAAACACAAAAAAAGGAACAAGCCGAACGTGCCAGTGAAGGTCTGGATGAGCAATGATCCTTGTGTTTGCATTCACAAAGCCTTCATGAGCAGAGGTTCACTCGCTCTGTTTGTTCAGTCTCTGTGCACAATGCTGAACTTGCTAAGTCATGTCAGATGCTTATAAAGATTTGCCATGATACGTTCGTACAGCATGCAGATGGGTGTGTATGTGTGTGTGTGTGTGTGTGTGTGTGTGTGTGTGTGTGTGTGTGTGTGTGTGTGTGTTGTGTGTACTCCTACAGACGGTTTAACATTGTGGGGACCATTTTGTTTTTGTTATTTTTTATGCTGTAAAACTGTAAAACTGTAGCTAAGATTGGACTATATGTTTTATTCTGTGTTGTGTGTGTGTGTGTGTGTGTATTCCTATTCTTAACTGATGTGTGTGTGTGTGTGTGTGTGTGTGTGTGTGTGTGTGTGTGTACACTCCTACAGATGGTTTAACATTGTGGGGACCATTTTGTTTTTGTTATTTTTTATGCTGTAAAACTGTAGCTAAGATTGGACTATATGTTTTATTCTGTGTTTTGTGTGTGTGTGTGTGTGTGTGTGTGTGTGTGTGTGTGTGTGTGTATTCCTATTCTTAACTGATGTGTGTGTGTGTGTGTGTGTGTGTGTGTGTACACTCCTACAGACGGTTTAACATTGTGGGGACCATTTTGTTTTTGTTATTTTTTATACTGTAAAACTGTAGCTAAGATTGGACTACATGTTTTATTCTGTGTGTGTGTGTGAGTGTGTGTGTGTGTGTATTCCTATTCTTAACTGATGTGTGTGTGCATGTATTTAATTTATATATAAGCGTGGGCCTAAATATCGGTACACAGCCTTCGCTATATCGATATTGTAGAAACATTCAAATATAGATCTTAGTTGGAATTAAAAAAGGGAATGATTTTGTTGTTTATGTGAGAAGGAAAGAGAAAAAAAGACAGAGAGAGAGAGAGAGAGAGAGATAGAGAGAGGAGAGAGAGAGAGAGAGAGAGAGAGAGAGAGAGAGAGAGAGAGAGAAAATGTATACACTATTATGTCAGATGGTTTAACATTGTGGGGACCATTTTGTTTTTGTTATTTTTTTCAATGTATATCCTTAGCTAAGATTGGACTGTATTTGCATTCTGTGTGTGTGTGTGTGTGTGTGTGTGTGTGTGTGTGTGTGAGAGAGAGAGTGTGTGTGTGTGTGTGTGTATTCCTATTCTTAACTGATGTGTGTGTGTGCATGTATTTAATTTATATATAAGCGTGGGCCTAAATATCAGTACACAGACTTCGCTATATCGATATTGTAGAAACATTCAAATATAGATCTTAGTTGGAAATAAAAAAGGGAATGATTTTGTTGTTTGTGTGAGAAGGAAAGAAAAAAAAGAGAAAGAGAGAAAAAGAAAACACATACACTATGATGTCAGACGGTTAAACATTGTGAGAACAATTTTGTTTTTGTTTTGTTTTACTGTAAAACTGTAGCTAAGATTGGACTATACTTTTATTCAGTGTGTGTGTGTGTGTGTGTGTGTGTGTGTGTGTGTGTGTGTGTGTGTGTATCTAAGCACTATACGTGACACATTAAACATTAACCGCCTCCGTCTGGCTGACTGAGCAGAGGGACAAGCACTCAGCTCATCTTGGACACGGAATGGCTGACTGAAGCACTGCAGCATTAGCGAATCCCAAACACCCCCACCCCCCGACACACACACACACACACACACACACACACACACTCATATCCCTCCCCACGCCCACACCTTCCCACATCAAAAACCCCCAAACAGCAACGTATAGCAATGACAAGCTCATTTTCTTTTCTTTATTTCATGGGTAAAGTCACATCAGCCCAGACCTCCTGAAGATGCTCAGGCATTATAAATGACTCTCTGTATTAATCCAGTACAGCAATATCACCAAGTCTAGACAGGACACTAATTATGTTCTATTTACTCCACTTTTGCCAGCCAAACCTACAAAAATAGCCTTTCGATTGCAATTTCTCTTCCAGCCCACACACTGCCGGGATAATTCTCTGTATCCGAGGACGAGGAATAGAAACCGACAGTCTGAAATAGACCCTACGGCGTCCTCTGACAGGGGATTTCTACTTTAAATACCAGGTATCATTCAGGTCATATATTGTAAATGTCAGTAAATAAATGCCTTCTGGCTTAAACATAATTACACCGTGGCATGTAGAACGTGTGGGGGAAAAGCATGACACTGTAAACAATAAGTCATGCCACAATAGCAGGATATAAAAACAAAAATAAACAAAAACAAAAAACTATTGTGAGAGAACACAAAGCCGCCGGTTGCTCCGTCAGAGTTCGTGTCAAGACCCGACCCGGGGCATAATTCTGCATTTCTACGGAAACTGAGGAAGAAAAAAGAAACCCCCTGACATTAACCATTGACACAATGACCTTGGGAAAACGTCCTATGTGCTATTCAGACCTTTGTTTACCTGCGATGTGCCACTATTGAAAACAACAACAATGTCGTTCCTTTACAAACGGCGAACGTAATCTAGGAAATGATCAAATCTTGTTTATTATACTCCACCTCTGAAAGCTGAGGTACACACACACACACACACACACACACACACACACACACACACACAGAGCTCTTCGTATCCTCTAGCGCAGTTACATTATAAACCACAAGCCCGGTTGGCCACAGACGGCGCCGCTGTACGCTCGTCCCCGCATCCCGAAACTTACCAAGTGTGCGCGACGGTGAAGCGTCGCCGGTGGCGCCCGCCCTTGTTGACCATGAGTCGGCGGAAGAGTCGCGGCGAGCTGCGCGGGGACACTTTCGGAGACGTCGCCAGCCTCGGAGGCTCCAGCTCCAGGCGCATGTGCTCCTTAAAGGTCCGGATGCAGGGCTCCGGGTCCGGGGCGCTCAGCTCGTTCGATGACATGTCGACGGAGACGGATGTGAAGCGGTACGATCGCGGTCTCGGCGTCTTTCACTGCCAAAACCGAGACATGCCGGCTGCAATCTACAGAACACGCACGCCGTCAAGCGTCCTCCTATCTCTCTCTCTCTCTCTCTCTCTCTCCCCTCTCTCTCTCTCTCTCTCTCTCTCTCTCTCTCTCTCTCTCTCTCTCTCTCTGGCACTGGAGCGCTCCTTCTCGTGTGCACTGAGTGCTACTGACACACTAAGAGGAGGCTCAGTCAGCGCGTCACACAGAACTTCAATCACACCTGCTTCCTGAGAAGAAGAGGGAAAAAAAAGAGGGGGAAAAAGAAAAAAAAGAAAAAAAAAGCCACACACTTCTCTCTCTGTACTGGAGAAACACAACCTCTCTTCTCCGACCCCTTTCTACCTCCTTCTCCGTCTAATAGCAGTCATCTGACTCTTGTTAGACGTCGCTATTTCGACTCTCCTGCGCTCTTCTGTTCGGTCTCTTTTTTGGTTCCTCTCACTTTCACACACACACACACACACACACACACACACACACACACACGCACACACACACACACACACACTCACACACACACGTCTGTCTTTTCTCCATTCAGCTCCAGGAAACGGCACAATAAATCATACAGAAGAGCATCTCTTCGTCCGCTCCGTCCGTGGCTTCGTGCTCCTTTTCTGACGAATCGCACTCGCCTTCCAGCACGGGAAATAAATAAATAAATAAATAGATAAATAATTGCTCGGCACACAGAGGAGATAAAAAAATAAATAAATAAATCAGCGGGAGGAGGCACACCTACGTCTGCACGCCTCAGGTGGTGTCTTCATTCAGAATAAACAGCATAAGTGGACGGATGAAGGAAAGCAAAAAAAAAAAAAAAAAAAAAAGAGAGAAGATACACAGATAGTGACGTTGGAGACTCCGCCCTCAGAGCGAGGAGATTGGTCGGGTGTCTCGGTGGAGGAGCGAAGCGGGCGCTGCTTGATCCGGAGGATGGCGTTTCGGCCTTTTCGCGGCTCCTCGCTTCTCAGGACGGCGACTAGGGCGGGACGGAAAAGCCGCAGGATTAGCCCGGGAAGAAAAGATAAGCGCCCGATCGCCGGCTTCCGAATTGTTCCCAGGTGAATCGGAATTCCTCGAATTGCCGGCTCGATTCGGCAATTATGAATGAGGCGCTGCGGAAAAGTGGTGGTGGGGGGGGGACCTCCGCCATTCAGACGCCGCCGTTCAGACCGAGATGATTCATTAGCATTAGAAGCAGGAAGCAGGGGGGAAAAGCTAACTAGGGTTAGATGTAGTCTTGTATTTAGGCTTTAAACATCATTATTTTTGTGACACGGATAGGACGGCGTATATATATATATATATATATATATATATATATATATATATATATATCGATATATATATATCGAGCGGGTCGCCACGGCATAAATGTGTGAGGGATCGAAGCCTTTTGGGTAAATGTCACCGCGGCGCTGGAAACGCACTAATTGATTCGGCGGCGTGATCCAGCTGTACTCCGGTTATACAGCAGGAGACGCGACGTACACCGTTCTGCCGTCAGCAAGAAATCAACCTGTCAGCGCCGTCGCCCTAATCCTCTCCATGGAGACCACGAAGAAGGAAAAGAGGAGGAGGAGGAGGAGGAGGAGGAGGGGGGGGGTTGACGACGGTGAAAAACAAAGTGTATGAGAGATGAATGATGATTTCGCCTGTTCTGAACAATTACAATCGCCTCAAAGGGCAATTCGGAGGGAACGGACGAAATCTTTCAACGTGAGAAATCCGATTGTCAGGGAAATCATTCCGACATCATGAACGTAATCAGTCTGGACCAAACGACAATCCCTATACAATCCCTCCATCGGCATGCCAATATCATATCGCAACATATCCAGCCGCTATCCCTCCATTCATCCATCCATCCATCCATGTGTTCTACTAATTAACCATCCATCCCTCCATTTTACACCGTCTGCTGTCCATGCTTCCCAAACATTTATTCAATCTGCATCCTGTTTCCATCGATTCTGCTGCTATCGATTCATCCATCCATCCACCACTCCACCAATGCATCCATTCATCCATCACTCTATTCAGCCATCCATCAACACTCCACCCATGCACCCATTCATCTATCACTATATTCAGCCATCCATCCAACACTCCACCCATGCATCCATTCATCCACCCCTCCATCCATCCATCCACCCCATGCATCCATTCATCCATCCCTCCATCCATGCATCCATTCATCCACCTCTCCATTCAGCCATCCATTCACCACTCCACCCATGCATCCATTCATCCATCACTCCATTCAGCCATCCATGCACCACTCCATGGTGCAGCCATCACTCCATCCATCCATCCATTCACCACTCCACCCATGCATCCATTCATCCATCACTCCATTCACCACTCCGCCCATGCATCCATTCATCCATCACTCCATTCAGCCATCCATTCACCACTCCACTCATGCATCCATTCATCCATCACTCCATTCAGCCATCCATGCACTACTCCACCCATGCATCCATTCATCCATCACTCTATTCAGCCATCCATTCACCACTCCACTCATGCATCCATTCATCCATCACTCCATTCAGCCATTCTTCCATCCACCACTCTGCCCATGCATCCATCACTCCATTCACCACTCCACTCATGCATCCATTCATCGATCACTCCATTCAGCCATCCATGCACTACTCCACCCATGCATCCATTCATCCATCACTCTATTCAGCCATCCATGCACCACTCCACGTTGCATCCATCACTCCATCCATCCATTCACCACTCCACCCATGCATCCATTTATCCATCACTCCATCCATCCATCCATACATCCATTCATCCATCCCTCCATCCATGCATCCATTCATCCACCCCTCCATCCATTCATCCAACCCTCCAACCATGCATCCATCCATCCATCCATCCATCCATCCCTCACATCCTATACAGAAGAACTGGTTTGGATCATGAGAGGAAAAGTTGTGTTCAGCGGAGGCTGAAATAAAGTTCCCTCTCTCACACACAGCAAAAAAAAAGATGAAAAAAATTCTTCCTGTTCATAAAAAAAGAGAAATGGTGAGAAATGGAGACACTGAAATTAAAAGGAAGAGCAAAAAGGAATGCAGGGTTATAAACAGGGTAAAAGCGCTCTGAGGACTTGTGACACGCCACTTAATAAGGATCACGGTGTTAAAAGGTCATATCACGGAGCCGCTTGCTCTGTGAGTTATATATAACTAATATATAACTAATGCAGTAATATGGCGTCTCCCTTTAACAGTTATGTAACGTTTGTTTGGGGTCGAGCAGTTACGATGCTTCTTATCACCAACCAATGATCTATTCATCTATCAATCTATTCATAAACACTTTCCACTCAATTCATTCATCCACTTTTTTCTATGCATACATTATCTGTTTATAAAGCAGTCCTTTCAATCCATCCATCTGTTCACCAGTCACAATCCTCTATACATCCCTCCTTCAGTTTATCCATACACTACATGCCAATCTGTATACTATCCACCCATCGAATTGCCAAAATTCATATATCTGTCCACTCTCCATTCATGTATCCTTCTAGTTATCTATCCATCCATCCATTTTCTACCGTCCTCTATCCATCCTAACGCTTTTCACACTTTTATTCAATATGAGTCAACTTTCCATTGATCCGGACACTCATCTGTATGCTATCGATTCATCCATCCCTCTACCGATTCATCCATTCATCTATCCCTCCATCCACACCATCCATCCTTCCATACCTTATCCATCCATCCCTCCATTTACCCCTCCATCCATGCATCCCTTCAAACATTCCTCTATCCACCGCTCCACCCATACATCCATTCATCCACCCCTCCATCCATACTGTCAATCCTTCCATCTATACATCCATTCATCTGCCCCCATCCAGGTATCGATTCACCCATCCCTTCATTCATGCACCCATTCATCCACCGCTCCTTCCATGCGTCCCTCCACCCAGCTCTCTGTCCATGCATCCATTCAACCACCGCTCCATCTATCCCTCCGTCCACCCCTCCATCCATTCATCCATCCATTCATTCAGGCATCCATTCATCCATCCCTCCATCCACCGCTCCTTCCATGCGTCCCTCCACCCAGCTCTCTGTCCATGAATTCATTCAACCACCGCTCCATCTATCCCTCCGTCCACCCCTCCGTCCACCGTCAACCATTTATTTGTTTGTTTGTTTATTTGTTTATTTATTTATTCTTTCCACTCCAAGTTCATCACTCCTTCTACCCACGCATGTATCCGCCGTTTCTCTCTCCGTCAACTGCTAATGAAATGAAGCGGAATTAGAATAATAAACAAGAATTCTATGTTGCTTACTCAACATTGAGTCGCTGATTCAGTTCAAGTTTACGGAGGCAAAACTACAAATCTAATAATGCAATTACGTGCAGCGTGTGTTCTATACATTCCGCTCTAATGCAAATCAACAACTTTTTCACATAATCCCGTTTATATATCTTAAAATAGCAGCCCTTCTGGCGCTACACTGATTGCATATGGATGGTCTATAAACGTCCTCCGCAGCCCACTGGGGACAAACACCACAGTCAATCCAAGCTGCAACCCAGCATGAAAATAATTGTGCTCCAAAAACCACTTTCTGTAGAGCGGCCTTTCATTCCTGAACAAATACAATGCGGAAAAAAAAGTGGAACCATAGTGGAATGAAGGCAAACAGGGCAGAGGATAAATGTGTGTGTGTGTGTGTGTGTGTGTGTGTGTGTGTGTGTGTTGTTTCCACATTTCATCCACCTCTCGAGCACATTAGCACTCCAATTATAATGCATTTACAACCGATAGCAAATCATTACAGCACATGAATTAGGCTAATGCAAAATAAATGCTCCGTGTCACATTAACATCAGGCGATCCGTCAGTGGCCGCTGATTTCCTTATCACATAACGGTAAAATTACTTTTCCATCAAGGTATTATCTCTTTTCCATCCAGGCTTTTAACGGCAGGTTTCCGTGTACAAAGTGAACACTGCCTGAGATTATGTGTGCTCAGTCAATAGAAAAAATCTATATATATATATATATATATATATATATATATATATATATATATATATATATATATATATATATATATAAATAACAGCTCTAAGGAAATACATTACTGAATAAACAATGATATATTTATGAGTGTAACAGGTTAGCCCAGTGCTGCCCTCTGTGGCTGAAAAGATGAAAATAATCGTTTTTCATTGCCATTCAAAATAAACCATTATGCCATTATATATATATATATATATATATATATATATATATATATATATATATATATATATATATAGATATATATAAAGATAGATTTTAGTGATCAACAATGATATATTTATATTAGTTTAAATATATATATATATATATATATATCTATATATATCTTATAGGGGTATATTCTAAATATATTATAATCCATTTGATATATTCAGATTAATTTTTTTGAATCATTACTAGTGTTAAAAAAAAAATGTTTATTTTGAAAAAAAAAAAATATATATATCCTATATTCGTATATTATATATAGTATATATAATATATATTTTTATGTGAAAACTATATATAATTTTAACCATTCGCAATATCTAATGATATATGCATTCTGAATATCATTATATTCATTCATTCATTCATCTTCTACCCGCTTTATCCGATCTTCCACTCGGGTCACGGGGAGCCTGTGCCTATCTCAGGCGTCTATGGGCATTAAGGCAGGATACACCCTGGATGGATGGAATGCCAACCCATCGCAGGGGCACACACACACACACACCCAATACACACACACACATTCACACACACATTCATACACTAGGGACAATTTTCCAAGGTGCCAATCAACCTACCGTGTGCATGTTTTGGACCGGGGGACCTGGGACCGGGAAACCGGACCAGGAAAACCCGGAGAACCCCGGAGAAAAACCTCCTTGAGGCACGGGGAGAACATGCAAACTCCACACACACATGACCGAGGCCGAGCGCCGGGAATCGAACCCGGATCCTGGCGGTGTGAGGCGAATGTGCTAACCGCTAACACACTACAACCACCGTGCCTCTGAATATATATATATATATATATATATATATATATATATAGATAATATATATATATATATATATATATAATATATATATATATATATATATATATATATATATATATATATATATATATATACACACACACACACATACAAACACACACAGCACACACACACACACACACATATATATAGATATATATATATATATATATATTTTTTTTTTTAAAAAAAAAAAAAAAATATATATATATATATATATATATGATTATAAAAAAATTATATATATTTTTCACAACAAACAAAAAATATATGTATATATACACATATTATATATATATAAATATATATTGATTTATACATTATATCGCCCAATATTTGGATTTTTTTCAATGATCAGCAATAAATCTCTCTGTGTGTCGTTCCAAACGTTGTCCCCATTTCGTGCATTATCGCTTCTTGTTTAAGAAAGCTTTTACAAACACCAAACATTTTCCCCCCTGAGGCTTTATATACTTATTGTTTGCCTTTTAAAATCGTCTGTTCTGTCTCCACTCTACATGTCTCTTATCTAACAAATACATTCTTTATATACGCAATCTCAATAAGAAATGGTATCGCCTTGTGATTTTCCCATGCTGCACTACTACAGTACGAGCTGTGCTGCTGTAGACACTGTCGTTTATTGAACGGGAACATAAACCCAATCGGATTAGAGATTTCATGTCGTGCTGCAAAAACAGCAAATGGGAAAAACACAACCAAACAACGTTATAGTGATGTTTTATGATGAAATTATGTTAAGCGCCTGCGTGAGCACAGACACATGAGTGTGTGTTTTATCGTTGTGTGTTTTATCTCGGGGATTAAAAGTTTATAGGAATAACTAGCGGACCCATTTAAATACATCAAATCCTTACTGATTACACTGGTGCGCTGTGCACCAAAGTAAGTCACGCATGCTGGCTGGAACGAGTGAAGAAAACCCCTCACCATTCGGAGTCCACGGGCGTGATGTCGATACGGGGCGGCCTGATGAAGGGTAATGTGGTCGGCCGACATATTATCTCCTCATCAGGGGTCCGTGACCTCTCTGTCTGTCGCCATGACAGCGGGGGCAGCTGTAGGTTTCCCGAGAAACGGCGACGCCCACGGCGCAGGTCCACCCCCAAAGTGCAGGCCGTGGACGTGAAGGACTCGCTGAGAGTACAGTCTGGAGGGTCTTTGCTGTCCTAGGGAGACATCAGGAGAGACGGAAACACACAGATGGGAAATGTATATTAGACCATATAATATGTGCGAAGTTTCATCCAATCATCGTTTTTCGTTAAATGACCATTTGTTGTTTGTGTTGTTGTTTTTTATTTACTTTTTACTGTGTCTAGCTAGCTGTCGCTTCGGTTTAAGCTCGTTTGAAGGTGAACAGTAAGCCGAGGGTGTTTAGGGGGAAATATGATGAAATGTTTGCACACACACACACACACACACACACACACACACCTGTGCTTACAAGAAAGTAATCAAAACCCGAGCAAGTCTTGCTGTGCCTCAATTCACATTCTTGTCATTTGTGTAGCTAAAGATTATACAAGTCATAAGACCTACTAATACACCATGTAACGAAAGAGAACATTACACACACACACACACACACACACACACACACACACACACACACACACACACACACACACTCACACACAAACGCATTTTGGCACATTATCTTCATATCTATATCCGATCTTCCCTCGGGTCTTAGGAGTCTATGGGCATTAAGGCAGGATACACCCTGGATGAAATGCCAACCCATTGCAGGGCACACACACAAACACACACACACACACACACACACACACACACACACACTTGGGACAATTTCCAAGGTGCCAATCAACAATTTTCCAAGCTGCCAATGTTTTTGGACCGGGGGGAAACCAGAGAACCCGGAGAAAAACACCCCCGACCCTGGAGGTGTGAGGGGAACGTGCTAAACGCTAATCCACCGTTCTTTAATAACCTGTTTTTATTTTTACAGCCCGTTTACCAATTGAAAGTAGATATAAATTTGCATAAAATAAAGTTCAGTTCGTGTAAGTCTGTTCCTTATAATTGTCCCCGTTTATCCCTATTCATTAAAACAAATAATAATAATGGTGTGTATTTCCGCTTTCCTGCAGATATCATAATTGCGCTAGATGGCGCACTTTTTACCTCCAATATAATCTATGGTACGTGTTAAAAATGTTGTTTTAGCGATTTCGTGACATTTCTCTACAAATATCAACCCTATTTTTTTGGTTTTATTTTTTTGGGGGATAAATATGTAAATTTTATGTTTACATATATGACTGCATTTTAACTGCATTCATCCCATACCAGAATTTAATCCATTCAGAAAACTGGCGTTACACACACTCGGATACGATTTTAATATCCCGTATATACGTATATGAATTAAAAGCCTTTAACTTTCCTGGGGTACATTTAATTTAATTATATATATATATATATAATTATTATCATTTTATTTATAATTTATCTAATTATTCCAGGTTTATACAGCTACCTCAGCATGTTTATTATTCACCGTGTACAATGTGTTCCGAGTATCTATATCTATATAGATATCTAACAGATATATACTATATCTGTGTTTTGTCACAAACACGATGCCAAATCGCTTCTACTGAAATAAATCTACCTCTGGCATATAAATCTCTTGTTTATGTTTATTTCATGTGTTATTATGTTGTAAATTCATGTCTTGTGTTTTTCATTTATGCTATAAGTTGCTAAATGAAGGTGATGAAGCCGTGAAGTCCAGGTAAGTTTGAGTGAGCGCTTTTTTTTTAAATCAAAGATAAAAGTAAATTAATTTTAAAAAATTACTAGAACATTTCACTTTTATAAAATTAGAAAAGAATGCGCAATATAAGTGTGATATTCGACTTTAGGAAACATTTTATACGAAAGCAATGTCTGAAAATTCACACATCCGCCACTAGAGGGAGGCATAAACCTTCTAATTTCACTTGACAGCACGGAATGAAAGGGTTGGTTTAAAACACACACACACACACACACACACACACACACACACACACACACACACACACACCACACACACACACACACACATATATATACATATATATATATATCTATATATCATTCATTCATTTATCTTCTTACCGCTTTATCCGATCTTTTTTTTTTTCCGATCTTCCCCTTCGGATCTCTCCTTCGGGGCATGGGGGGAGTCTGTGCCTATCTCAGACGTCTATGGGCAGGATACACCCTGGATGGAATGCCAACCCACCTCAGGGCACACACACACACACACCACACACACACACACACACACACACACACACACATATATATTCATTCATTCATTTATCTTCTACCGCTTTATCCGATCTTCCTTCGGGGCATGGGGAGTCTGTGCCTATCTCAGACGTCTATGGGCAGGATACACCCTGGATGGAATGCCAACCCATCTCAGGCGCACACACACACACACACACACACTACACATGCACACACAGACACACACACTCACACTGGTTCTTCATCTTCTTCCATTTAAATAAACGTCCTTTAATTTACATGCACACAAGGAATATTTACACTGCTGTGTAAATATTACACATGGACAGAGGATAATGCATAACAGTCTTATGAAGGATGAGTGTTTTACATTGTCCACAAAGGGGTTTGCTGGAATGTGCTTGTTGGCAAACATTTAATAAAATAAATAATTATTCAAAATTCTTCACAGAGAACTTACTGACTTATATCGACCTGTGGGCTAAATTTAGCAGTGAATATTATCACCATCCTCCAAAAGAAAAACAATCCTTAAAACCCCTCTCATTAATAATCAGCTCATAGCTCATGCCTAATTTATGAACTGAAGGATATAAAGATTTACGAATAAATCTTAATACATCTCAATATGAATCAGCGTGGGGCACGGTGGCGTAGTGGTTAGCACGTTCGCCTCACACCACCAGGATCCGGGTTCGATTCCCGTCTCGGTCATGTGTGTGTGTGTGGAGTTTGCATGTTCTCCCCGTGCCTCAGGGGGTTTTTTCTCCGGGTTCTCCGGTTTCCCTCCGGTCCAAAAACATGCACGGTAGGTTGATGGCACCTTGGAAAATTGTTCCCTAGTGTATGAATGTGTGTTGAATATGTGTGTGCCCTGCGATGGGTTGGCATTTCCATCCAGGGGGTGTATCCTGCCTTAATGCCCATAGACGCCTGAGATAGGCACAGACTCCCCGTGACCCGAGGGAACATCGGATAAAGCGGTAGAAAATGAATGAATGAATGAATCAGCGTTTAGAAATCCTCATACAAGCTAACTAGCTAATTCTGCCAGTAAACATTATACATGTTTACAAACAAGTAAACACCTCAATCCTCTCATAATCCTCTCAGTAATCTGGTTCTCTTCATTAATGGTGGGTAGTATCTTAAAGAACGTAAATATTTGTGAGGTTGCTAAAATAAAGTGTTTATGGCATTTAGCATTGTGAAAGCTTTACATTGATAGAAATCTACACTTTGTTGACTTAGCTCATCTACTAGAGCGCATCTCAAACTGTGGGCCACCAGATGGCGCTAGGGAGGCCGCAGTGAAATTCTAGAATCTGTCTTATTATTCATTCATTCATTCATTCATCTTCTACCGCTTTATCCAATCTTCCCTCGGGTCACGGGGAGTCTCAGGCGTCTATGGGCATTAAGGCAGGATACACCCTGGATGGAATGCCAACCCATCGCAGGACACACACACACACACAAACACACACACACATTCATACACTAGGGACAATTTAGGTGCCAATCAACCTACCGTGCATGTTTTTGGACCCGGGGAGGAAACCGGAGAACCCGGAGAAAAACCCCCTGAGGCACGGGGAGAACATGCACAAACTCCACACACACACATGGCCGAGACGGGAATCGAACCCGGATATATATATATATATTATCTGTCGGTCAGGATTGTCAACCGATGTGAACTACGGTGCATTAATAAAAAAATAGAAATATAAAATAAATAATAAAATGATACATTTTACACAGTACACTACACTGAAACATCACCATTTTTAGATAGACGACGATGCAGTTTCTTAGTTGAGAATCTACAAGCTAAAGTTTTTTAAGTATAATAAGTATAAAAGTAGAGACATGCTCCCTACCAAATAAAAAAAAATCCTGAAGGAAAATAGTCTGGCCATCTGTGACCTCGAGATGAAGCGTACTTGGGTTCTGCAGCACGACAATGGTCCGAAACACACCACATTTTAATGGCTGAAGAATAAGAAAATGAGGTGTGGTTTTATCAAAGTCCTGAAACTCGGGGAGTAAATAATAACTGACTCATGTTTGATGATCTGAATGAAAGAAAATCGAGAAGAGAGCCAACACTTTTTCACACCAGCGTATATATATCACTGAGAACTGAAGTATTTATTAGATGTAAATATCCTTGTCATCTTCCTTTAGATAATAAAACGTGCTTTTTTTAAAAAAAGATCAATTAAATACAATATATATGTCATCTGGGGGCACGGTGGTTTAGTGGTTAGCACGTTCGCCTCACACCGCCAGGGTCCGGGTTCGATTCCCGTTTCGGCCATGTGTGTGTGGAGTTTGCATGTTCTCCCCGTGCCTCAGGGGTTTTTTCTCCGGGTTCTCCGGTTTCCTTCCGGGTCTAAAAACATGCACAGTAGGTTGATTGGCACCTTGGAAAATTGTCCCTAGTGTATAAATGTGTGTGAGTGTTTGTGTGTGTGTGTGTGTGCCCTGCGATGGGATTGGCATTCCATCCAGGGTGTATCCTGCCTTAATGCCCATAGACGCCTGAGATAGGCACAGACTCCCCGTGACCGGATAAAGATCGGATAAAGCGGAAGAAGATGAATGAATGAATATGTCATCTGAGAATGTCCTTATTACTGGACTCCCACAGATCTCCATGCTGTTATAAATGGTCTTAAAACCACGTCCCCTCAGAGCTGTTCTGGGTTCGATGATGCTTCCTGTCCTCTTCATTATTTCACTTACATTTGTGCCTTGGAGATTTTCGCAAGAATGGAAAATACTGCAAGATGATAATCCATACTGTACTCACGCACCTGTTACTTAAGCGCTCATATATCATTCATAATGCATCGTCTAGAGCTTATCACGACTCTCCTCAGCCCCCTCACGCGATGTATATTTCAAAGCCGTGGATTCTTTTTTTCCCCGTTTGCTTGGCGAAAACAACAAGGACGCGCGCAATGCTAATCGCTTTGTGTGTGTGTGTGTGGGGGGGGGGGGGGGGGGGGTGGGGGGGGGGGGGGGGGTGGGGGGGGGGGGGTGGTGGGGGGGGGGGTGGGTGGGGGGGGGGGGGGGGGGGGGGGGGGGTGGGGGGGTGTTAAGAAACAATAGGGTGAACTCGCCGAGAAGACAAAGTAACGAGCAGAGGCTTGCACGGAACGATGTATCAAAAGGTGCCTGAGAGAGGGATGAATGCTCATGTACAGAAAGGAGTCTGAAAAAGGATTGTGTGCACAACAACAACAGCAGTCCTGCAGCACAGCCAGCGGCAGGAGTGATGCTCCAAACATGAATGCTGCCTCCTACACATAAACATCTACACTGGAGTCAAGAGTGACATCACACACACACACACACACACACACACACACATTCAACAAAAATATCCCTGTAATGACACATAGATAAAGGGGCACGGTGGGTGGTTTAGTGGTTAGCACGTTCGCCTCACACCGCCAGGGTCCGGGTTCGATTCCCATCTCGGCCATGTGTGTGTGGAGTTTGCATGTTCTCCCCGTGCCTCAGGGGGTTTTTTCTCCTGGGTTCTCCAGTTTCCTCCCGGTCCAAAAACATGCACGGTAGGTTGATTGGCACCTTGGAAATTGTCCCTAGTGTGTGAATGTGTGTGTGTGTGTGTGTGTGTGTGTGTGTGTGTGTGTGTGCCCTGTGATGGGTTGGCATTCCATCCAGGGTGTATCCTGCCTTAATGCCCATAGACGCCTGAGATAGGTATAGACTCCCCGCGACCCGAGGGAAGATCGGATAAAGCGGTAGAAGATGATGCATAGTAGCGCACGCTGCGTTATTTGCTCGTTAATAAAAATGAGTGGCGTTAAAATGAATTTGCCTGAACAATAACTCTATAATAAATAAATAAAAGCGTGCGTCCTTGACAAACGAACAGCGTGTCGTGTCAGTTTTCTTCCTCTAGAGGCCGCTCTTGAAATGATCAGCGGGCCGGAAAACTAGGAAAACAGGAAAATTGCGGAAACGTAAACATATCATCGATTTGGATTCCTAAATGCTACAACGCGCGTTCGAAAGCTAACAAATTGAAGCTAATTCGTAGCGCCGCTTTTGGTGTTTGAAGATTTGCAAGCTTGTAAACGTTTAAGGAAACAGAATTAGCTTTGCGCTTTAGCACTAGCTGACAATTAACGAAAAAAACAACAACAAAACGGAAAAAAAAAACGCTCGATGACAACACTTTCGTTAAAGTGCAATTCGATGACTCTTTTTTTTTTGGGGGGGGGGGGGGGTCCTTGTTTATTTCCTTTAGTCTGCTAAACAACAGAACGGGTTTGCGGGTGGAACGCGTAAATCTAAGCAGGAAGCTACGCGGCCAATCATTTTCCACGATCCCAATCTAGCTCCGATAGCGATGTAATTAACGAACAAACACACAATAAAATGTAGCATAACTTCATAACCTTGTTTCACAGGCGGATTTTCACAGCCAGATACGTCAAAAAGCATTTTCTTTATATTTTCTTTATATGCTTTTCTTTCTTGTTCGCATCGTGAGGATCGGGCCGAGTCGCCGTATCCCGAGACGAACCCGCGAGAGAGCGAGAGCGAGAGAGAGAGAGAAAGAGAGAAAGGCGGGGGGGCAGTCAGGAAAAAGACAGAAAGTGTCTTGAAATGTCTGAATAATCCATTAGACGTGAGCAGGTATCCCTTTTGCCTGCGAGCAGAGGTGACCTTCGGCTGGAAGTCGGTCTCCGGAGAAATCGCCGCTCGGCTGCCAGAACACGCGCTCGCCGAAAACCGCCACCTTATTTTAGCCATCAAACCGACGCGGCTCACGGAGCGCAGACTTTTCTCCTTGAAGCGTCCGATCGATGAGACAACTTTGATCATTCCGTAGCGGGACTTTTTGTGCTGATCAATAAAAATCAGGCTGAAGTCGTCACTGAAAAAGAAATCAAACGGCGACAGATCTATACACGTTTAGACCGGTGGCGTTACGCCCCCTGCAGAACGGTACAAAAAACACACACACACACACACACACATGAATAATACATGGGCCTGTGTGTCTGCCATTAAAGTACAATTACAGCACATTAAAGCGCATTACAGTGTGGCGCTGAGACTGGCGCTGAGACTGGCGCTGAGACTGGCGCTGAGACTGGCGCTGAGATTGGCGCTGAGCTCGTTTGTGTGGCGTAAAGCAAACACGCTCCACACAAAAATCACACTATTTATCATCGGTCATTCTGTTTTTTGTTTTTTTTTTTTTGTTTTTTTTTTGGAGAAGGGAAGAGGAGAGGAGAGGCTGGGAGGAAGGTGAGAAGAGGAGAGAGGAGAAGAGAAGAGATGAGGATTGGAAGGATTGGAAGAGATGAGAAAAATGAGAAGAGAATATAATATGGGAAAGATAGAGAAGTTAAGAAAAAAAGTATGGAAAAGATGAGAAGAGATGAGAAAAAGGAAGATGAAGAGAAGAGAAGAGAAGGGAGAAGAATAGAAGATGGGAGATGAGGAGATGAGAAGACAAGAGATGGTGGGACAGGAAGAGAGGATGGGAGAGGAAGAGACGAGGAGAAGAGAAGAAAAGAGAAGAGAAGAGAAGATGGGAGATGAAGAGACAAGAAGAGAAGAGATGATTGGACAAGAAGGGAAGAGAAGAACAGATGGGGAAGAATAGAAGATGGGAGATGAGGAGATGAGAAGAGAAGAGATGTTGGGACAGGAAGAGAAGAGACGAGAAGAGAAGAGAAGAGAGAGAAGAGATAGAAGAGAAGAGAGGAGAAGATGGGAGATGAAGAGACGAGAAGAGAAGAGATGATTGGACAAGAAGGGAAGAGAAGAGAAGAGAAGAAAAGAGAGAGAAAGAACCTCCCAACAGATGGGGAAGAATAGAAGATGGGAGATGAGGAGATGAGAAGAGAAGAGATGTTGGGACAGGAAGAGAAGAGAGACGAGAAGAGAGAAGAGAAGAGAAGAGAAGAGAAGATGGGAGATGAAGAGATTAGAAAAAAAGAGAAGATGGGAGATGAAGAGACAAGAAGAGAAGAGATGATTGGACAAGAAGGGAAGAGAAGAGAAGAGAAGAGAAGAACAGATGGGGAAGAATAGAAGATGGGAGATGAGGAGATGAGAAGAGAAGAGATGTTGGGACAGGAAGAGAAGAGACGAGAAGAGAGAGAGCGAAGAGAGAGAGAAGAGATGGGAGAGAGAAGAGACGAGACAAGAGAAGCGAAGAGAAAGATGAGGAGAGAGAAGAGAAGAGAAGAGAAGAAGATGAGAAGAGATTAGAGAAGAGAAGAGAAGATGGGAGATGAAGAGACGAGAAGAGAAGAGATGATTGGACAAGAAGGGAAGAGAAGAGAAGAGAAGAGAAGAGAAGAACAGATGGGAAAGAATAGAAGATGGGAGATGAGAAGATGAGAAGAGAAGAGATGTTGGGACAGGAAGAGAAGAGAAGAGTAGAGAAGAGAAGAGAAGAGAAGAGAGATATTAACAGATTCGATAAAATAGAAGAATTAAACATGTTTTATTTATATCATGTATTTATTGTTCACACACACACACACACACACACACACACACACACACACACACACACACACACACACCTTTTAAAACGAAGCCTGGTTTGGCTTTTGATTGATGAGGGAAGAACGGCACTGACTTCAGTAGGAATGTGGTCACAGCTGTGCAGCGTGGAAAAGCACAAATCCACACGGTGTACGCAGCGCTTTAATAAAACACCGCACACAGACGCAAACGCAGACGCAGACGCAGACGCAGACGCTGGAACGTAGGACACCATTTGGAGAAGTGAATCAGACGCACAGACACTGCGGCTTCCTCACAGAGGAACAGAGAGATGATGTGAGACAACCGAGACGATCCGACCACAACTTTCGGTCGGTGGGAAAGAAACATTCCGGCAAAATATATAAGTGTGCAAACATACACAACAAAAACAAACGAAACACTAAACTAATGACAGCATTACCTGACTGTGGTGCATGTCACATGTCAAGTACATCAATAAAATGTATCCCGAACTCCTGGTGGTTATTTTTTCTATATGTACAAGTTGTTTTTTAACTTTTTCACTTTATTTATTTATTGTGATTGATTCTTTGTTCACCACCGAGTCTTTGTACACAATTGTTTTCTTTATCTTGATCTTCTATATTATATAGTGTTATAATATCCTATAGATATCCTATGAAGTTATAATATCCTATAGATATCCTACCGTGTTATAATATCCTATATATATCCTACGGTGTTATAATGTCTTATAGATATCCTATGACGTTATAATATCCTACAGATATCCTATGGGGTTATAATGTCCTATAGATATCCTACAGTGTTATAATGTCCTATAGATATCCTAGAGTGTTATAATGTCCTATAGATATCCTACAGTGTTACAATGTCCTATAGATATCCTACAGTGTTATAATGTCTTATATATAGATATCCTACATGTTATATGTCCTATATGATATCCTATAGTGTATACAATGTCCTATAGATATCCTACGGTGTTATAATGTCCTATAGATATCCTACAGTGTTATAATGTCCTATAGATATCCTACAGTGTTACAATGTCCTATAGATATCCTACGGTGTTATAATGTCCTATAGATATCCTACAGTGTTATAATGTCCTATAGATATCCTTACAGTGTTATAATGTCCTATAGATATAGATATCCTACAGTGTTATACAATGTCCTATAGATATCCTACAGTGTCCTAATGTCCTAGATATCCTAGTGTTATAATGTCCTATAGATATCCGGTGTTATACTATAGATATCCTACAGTCTTATAATATCCTATAGATATCCTACGGTGTTATAATGTCTTATAGATATCCTATAGATATCCTATACGTGTCCTATATGTTAGTGTTAATGTCCTATAGATATCCTACAGATATCCTGTTATACAATGTCCTATAGATATCCTACAGTGTTATATGTCCTATGTCCTATAGTCCTATATATCCTATAGATATCCTACAGTGTTATAAAGTCCTATAGATATCCTACAGTGTTATAATGTCCTATAGATATCCTACATGTCCTATAGTGTTATACAGTCCTATGTTACTACATGTTACAATGTCCTATAGATATCCTACGGTGTTATAATGTCCTATAGATATCCTACAGTGTTATAATGTCCTATAGATATCCTACAGTGTTATAATGTCCTATAGATATCCTACGGTGTTATAATGTCCTATAGTATCCTATATCCTATGATATCCTATAGATATCCTATAGATATCCTGGTGTTAGTGTTAATATGTCCTATAGATATCCTACGGTGTTATAATGTCCTATAGATATCCTACAGTGTTATAATGTCCTATAGATATCCTACAGTGTTATAATGTCCTATAGATATCCTACGGTGTTATAATATCCTCTAGATATCTATATGACATTTTCATATCCTATAGATATCCTATGGTGTTATAATGTCTTATAGATATCCTATGACCATCATATCCTATAGATATGACAACATATAATGAGTTCATAAAGTTATTATTAAGTATTTATTACTAAAACTAAAATTACATTAAAAGTCATCTTTGTATACATTGTCACTACAAAGAGCCACACAGAAGCGAATGAGAAGGAGCGTTTGGATATTGTGTAACCGCACACCTCAACAACACATTGTTCTAAACATACCCCCCCCCTCCCTTTTTATCATTTAGCTTTTGAGGGAAAGTGACTGCTCAAGATCTGTGTTGAACTAAGCACACAAAAAAGAAAAGAAAAATAAGAAAACAACTGTTGCTACCAAAGTACAAAGCCCAGAGTATTTATTTCTTAAGGTGCGTTTCTATAGCAACCCGCCACTGACAGGCCCTGTACGGCAAATCGCTCCCTCAGAGAGACCTTGGAGACACGTAACGTTACGCGTGTACCGACAGAGCGTTTAATATCATTCCAGCTCTGGCTGAGAAGAACAGAGGGAGGAAGTTACTGCGATACTGGAAAGAAGTTCAAGCGCTTAATAGTAGGTTTTTTCGTTGGTGGAGGGAAGGTTATGACTGCGGACTGCGTGTATCTTATTACCACACATTTTCTATCTTTGGGCGCTATTTGGAGTTTGTATTTATTCATTCATTCATTCATTCATTCATCTTCTACCGCTTTATCCGATATTTCCTCGGGTCACGGGGAGCCTGTGTCTATCTCAGGTGTCTATGGGCATTAAGGCAGGATACACCCTGGATGAAATGGCAACCCATCGCAGGACACACACACACACTCACATTCATACACTAGGGACAATTTTTCCAAGGTGCCAATCAACCTACCGTGCATGTTTTTTGGCCCGGGGAGGAAACCGGAGAACCCGGAGAAAACCCCCCTGAGGCACGGGGAGGACATGCAAACTCCACACACACATGGCCGAGACGGGAATCGAACCCGGACCCTGGTGGTGTGAGGCGAACGTGCTAAGCACTAAGCCACCGTGCCCCTATTTATTTATTTATTTATTTATTTATTTTTACACGGTACATTTTCCTCATATTCAGACATGGAAGATTACTGGAATAAGTAGGTTAATCAGTTATTAAATAATAAAAGAGTCTCATTAATTTCAACATGTAGGGAGGGTGGGGGGGGTCGTGCTCTAAGGCTACTGATCATAAGGTCCGGGGGGTTCGAGATCCGGTATCGCCAAGCTGCCACCCTTGCTTCCTTGAGCAAGGCCGTTTAACACTCCCGGCTGACCTCGCGCTCTGACCCCAGCTTCCGAACAAAACGCAACGTATACGTGACAAATAACGACTGTTTTATTTTACGTTCTCCTGTAAAATAATACGCTAAACCGAGCAATTTTTGTTGTATTGCTCGTAATAAGCAGCGTCTCTGATTGATCTCCTGTCTCTACTGACACCCTCCGCACGGCAAAGAACTTTATCTTTACTGATGAATGTTGTCATATTTCTGCATTACCGTCTCAAAACATGGATTTCAGCATGATATATTGGTGTTACATCAAACTGCCAGGCAGTAGTGCAGGAGATTTAGTTACAATCCTCACTTGAGCCTGATATTGCGCGAGAAATAGCTCGAGCTCGTGGAGTTGTGACGGAAAAAAATGGACATGTTTCCAATAAACAAAATCCCAAGTGTTTCCTTTCGAAGTGATGGAGTCAGTGGTTATGGCTGAGGTCTTAATCCCGCTGTGCTCAATATCGGTAATAAGTGACTTCTGGTTATTCAGGAATAGTTCAGAATGAGAACCAGTAAAAAGGTTCGTCGCTGTGGGTTCAGTAAAGATTCACTTTACAAGTACAATGTGAATGTGTGCGTGAGAAAGACAGGAGTGTCAACAAATATATACAGATATGAAGTATGTACACAATCTAGAGTGGGATAAGGAAAGAATTAATGTTCCAGATGTGCGACTTTTGTGTGAGAAAGGTGCAATTTAGAACGTACAGGTGAAAATGACTGTCGAACATATATACAGATGTGAAATAAGGTGACTATCCAACATATATACATAATATACAGTAGAATGATAGACAGACAGACAGACAGACAGACAGACAGACAGACAGACAGACAGACAGACAGACAGACAGACAGACAGACAGATAGATAGATCAATATAGAATTATAGATAGATGGATGAATGTATGGATGGATGGATGGATGGATGGATGGATGGATATATAATAGATAGATATAGATAGATAATAGATAGATATGATAGATGATGATAGATAGAAATAGATAGATAGATAGATAGATAGATAGATAGATAGATAGATAGATAGATAGATAGATAGATAGATAGATAGATAGATAGATAGATAGATGTAAAAAGCCTCTTGATATATACACAATATAGAATGATAGATAGATAGATAGATAGATGGATGGATGGATGGATGGATGGATGGATGGATAGATAGATGGATGGATAGATAGATAGATAGATAGATAGATAGATAGATAGATAGATAGATAGATAGATAGATAGATAGATGCAAAAAGCCTCTTGATATATACACACTGTATGGATGGATGGATTGATGGGATAGATAGAGATAATCGATAGAATGATAATAGAGCCTCTGATAGATAGATGGATATAGATAGATAGATAGATAGATAGATAGATAGATAGATAGATAGATAGATAGATATGGATAGATGGATGGATGGATGGATGGATGGATGGATGGATGGATGGATGGATGGATAGATAGATATGGAGATAGATGGATGGATGGATGGATAGATAGATCGATAGATAGATAGATAGATAGATAGATAGATAGATAGATAGATGGATGGATGGATGGATGGATGGATGGATGATAGATGGATGGATAGATAGATAGATAGATAGATAGATGATAGATAGATAGATAGATAGATAGATAGATAGATAGATAGATAGATAGATAGATAGATAGATAGATGGGTGGATGGATAGATCGATAGATCGATAGATAGATCAATAGATAGATAGATCGATGATGATAGATAGATGGATGAGATAGATAGATAGATAGATATGGATAGATGAGATAGATAGATAGATAGATAGATAGATAGATAGATAGATAGATAGATAGATGGATGGATGGATAGATAGATCTATATAGATAGATCGATAGATCGATAGATAGATCAATAGATATATAGATAGATAGATTCGATAGATCGATAGACGGATAGACGGATAGATACGGATAGATAGACAGACAGACAGACAGACAGACAGATAGATAGATAGATAGATAGAGATAGATAGATAGAGAGATAGATAGCCTCTTGATACATACACAATATAGAATGAAATAAATACTGTGTACATGTATGGAAAGCAATGCAATTTAGAATGCGTGAGTGAAAACATATTGAGAAGGGGGAAGGGGGGGTATCTGTGTTTACGTGGTGTAATGTTCAGCGATGGGGAAGAAGCTGTTTTGGGGCGCGAGTTTCACCGTTCTGAACAATTCTGTCACTGCTCACATAGTCAGGACTGTTACACTGCAGATGTCCATTCTTTCAGACTCTACTGTGTAATACTAAAGCCTGAGTGCAGACTCGGATTAGATAAAGACATGAGAGTGAGAAAGGAGGTGTAGGATGCCATTCTGAGCATGTATCCTCTTTATCCGCTCCGTCTTATCAGGAAAGATACAAATCTGGGGACGTGTCACTTCTCTCTTGCCTCATATCTTTGGGATTGCTGTGTCCTTTTGATAAAGCGCGTGTAACTCACCTCGCAAGGCGACACACTCAGCACGCTCCTGCTCTTCCTCATCTTATGTGGAGTCCCGCGCTGCAAGCAACACCGACCGACACACCTGTGTGGGGAGAGAAAATATCAAGTTAACATCCTCTATATAGCTGAAGGATCGTTTTATGTCATCTGTCATTTCACTCTCAGGGGTTATAATCATTCGAAGCTATCCACTCTGTGGTGTAGAATGAACAGGGACTGAGATTATAACAATAATGACACTGAATAGGCTTGATTTGTTCATCTTCGCTGTGACGTCCGCGAATCAAGCTCTTTTACAGAATCCTTTCTTTCTTTTGTTGTTGTTGTTCGTTGTGCATCGCGTTATCTCCTCTCCCGCGTACGGCGTGTAACAATGTGGCACTAATAGTCGCATTTCAAACACATAACACGCTGCTTATCTTATTTTCGTGCCTCTGCCTTGGTGAAACAATCGATAGGAAGAAAGCATGGGGTGGATCTGACCTGATCTACATGCTGTGCTCATCCACTAAATTATACATGCTGCCCGAAGAAAAGACCATCTGGCTACTTCACTAGAACACTGAAAGTTATCATGAGTAAAGTTATTGATTAAAAGTATGAATGAATGAGTGCATAATATGAATGAATGAAAAGGAAATATACAATTATAATATACAGTCGAACCTACGTGAATCTGGGCCTCTGTATTGTTTTATGAGGCGCCAAGGTCCTGGAGAAACTTTGTCTCGGTTCACTGTGTACTGTGCAGCAATATATATATATATATATATATATATATATATATATATATATATATATATATATATTTGGAATGAATGGATTTGACATTAAAAGCTGTTTGACTTGACTTGAATGAGCTCTGCTCGCCAAGGTGCCTTTGGGCCGTTATCAAGATCCGAGTCAAACCCTGCATTTTCACCCTGGCCAGGATTGTACCACGTTTCTTTGTAGTGCCATTCGGTGCCCATTGTGCATTTAAAAAACATGCATTTTATTTGGCACACACATTTAAGGCATTTGGCAGATGCCCTTATCCAGAGCGACTTACAACTGAGCAGTTGAGGGTTAAGGGCCTTGCTCAAGGGCCCATTAGAGGCAGCTTGGTGGTGGTAGTGGGATTTGAACCTGCGATATCTTTCGATCTGCAGAGGCCAATGCCTTACCCACTAAGCTACCTCCCTCCCATACACATACACGAATAGTACAACATGAAATGAAATGCTTTTTACGAGGGTCGAACATGTAAGCATAACGGAAAGAAAAAGAAAAAGAAAATAGTGCAGAAATTATAAATAAATGTAAATAAAATGTAAATAAAAATAAGATATCTTTATTTACAAATATATAAATAGTGTATAAAGTCTAACGTGACCAGTTTGACCAAATCAGCAGTGTGGATCGCCAGTTTGGAACCAGCACTATAATCTGAACATGAGCACTAAAACTCTTTTCTATATCTATATATATTATATATATATATATATATATATATATATATATATATATATATATATATATAAGCACTAAAAAGGGCATCCCACTTTTCCGGTTTCCACATGCCCAAGAATCTGCCAGGAATGGTTAAGGACATGGCTCCAGTAAAAGCCAGCACTTGCTTCAATCATAGAACGGTAGTGATAAACAGCCCCTGCTGGGACACACGGCTTAAAGGCACTCTATGTAATTTAAATCCAGTAATAAATCCTAAAAGACAGAATTCAAAATGTCCAAAACGTTGGCAACGCTCCTGAAAGCATCATAATGCTATACAGAGGAACATGCTATACAAATGCCTTTACCTACACCATATAAACATTTCTCATCATATCTGTCGATTCGTTCCATCACATGGATGCAAGAATATCGACGGGTTATCATTTCTACTTTACTGCACTCGATGTACATTTCAAATAACATAAAGTTCTCTTTAGAACATATTTATTAAAAAAAAGATACCAGACTGGATTGGATAGATCTCCACTCAGACAGAATCAGGACAGACCCCTGGAGCTACCCCTAACCCTTTTTACTAATCACGCTCACTGAATTACATTAGGACCCGGGTCAGGACTATTGATTATTCTGGTGTTTCTCTGTAATTGGCTCGAAGCTGGGCGTTAATTAACAAAGCAGCTTCACATCATTAAACTCCCATCAGCAGACCGTGTTACAGTCTCGAACCAGGGCTTTGCTGATGTTTTTTTCTTTTTCTTTTCTATTGTTCTATTTTATATCCCATCTGTATCATTTAGGTTGGCTTTTTAAAACAAACATTTACTCCACATTATTGCCATTCTAATTTAGTGTCTTTCTTACTTTTGATCAATTCTAACCCCCATATCTCAATGTCCTTTAATGGAGATCCTGTTGACATGAATATTGTATTCTAATTGTATAAGTCTTTTATACATGGTTGTCCAAAAAGATGTTACCACTTACATGGGATTGACTTTTATTTTAACAACATAATACAAACACTATGTACACAAGTCCAAATGAAGCCAGTGCACTCCTTCGACCTGTACTTCTTGGTTCTTTTGATATAGATATCCTATGACGTTATAATGTCATATAGATATCCTACAGTGTTATAATATCATATAGATATCCTATGACATTAGAATACCCTATAGATATCCTATGGTGTTATACTATCCCATAGATATCCTATGACGTTATAATACTCTATAGATATCATATGGCGTTATAATATCCTATAGATATCCTATGGTGTTATAATATCCTATAGATATCCTATGGAGTTATAATACCCTATAGATATGCTACAGTGTTATAATATCCTATAGATACCCTATAGTGTTATAATATCCTATAGATATCCCATTACATTATAATATCCTATAGATCCTATGACGTTATAATATCATATAGATAACCGATGGCGTTATAATATCCTATAGATATCCTATGGTGTTATAATATCCTATAGATATCCTATGTTATAATATCCTTTAGCTATGGTGTTATAATATCCTATAGATATCCTATGGCGTTATAATATCCTATATATATCCTATGGCGTTATAATATCCTATAGAAATCCTATGGCGTTATAATATCCTATAGAAATCCTATGGTGTTATAATATCCTATAGATATCCTATGGTGTTATAATATCCTATAGATATCCTATGGCGTTATAATATCCTATAGATATCCTATGGCGTTATAATATCCTATAGATATCCTATGGCGTTATAATATCCTTATAGATATCCTATGGTGTTATAATATTATAATATCCGTTATAATATAGATATCCTATGGTGTTATAATATCCTATAGATATCCTATGGCGTTATAATACCCTATAGATATCCTATGGCGTTATAATACCCTATAGATATCCTATGGCGTTATAATATCCTTTAGATATCCTATGGTGTTATAATATCCTATAGATATCCTATCCTATTATGTAGTACCATATGAGAGGGAACATCTTTTTGTACTATGCTGTATGACCAGGCATTGATGATATGTGACTGTGTGTAAATTAGTCACCGTCTTGTTATAAAATCCAATGCTTTACTTGCTCAAGCCGATCAATGAACAAATTTGTGTTTTTGTTTTTTTTATTAAACAAAGCTGCTTTTCAGTATGGGAGATCGATCATTGAGTCTGATTCCGATTCTTAGTGCACGTTGATCAATTTTGATTCCATTGGGGTTTTTACGGTATTTTTTCCCCCTCTTTGTACTTTCACTCTATTAAAATCATTCCAAAATACATCGCTTATGAATTTTGATCGAAAGGCCGTACCACATCAAAATTGAAAAAATGTCAATATAAAATCACAAATAAAAATATAGAAATTACACTTTTTACCCCATTTTTAAACGTATCACCAGTTTATATGGAAAGCAACTGGAACAGAATTCTTAAAGGAGCCACGTCCCATATTCCACAACTGAAACAACCACTAAACAAAGTAGCATTGAAATTAGCAAGAAATGATTTAACTAACATGAAATGAATATTATAAGAATGATGTCCAGCTTAAAACAAATATGAATGGCATTAATTAATGATATTAATTTTATTAATGATTATTTATCTGTTTTTACCTGTCTACCTGGCTACAGTGTCCTTTTCAGCTGCAGGATCGAGATAATTGTTATGCAGCTCTGGATAAGGGAATCTGACAAAGTTTTTGCTGAAGGACATTTGATGAAAAAATGTACTCAAATGTCCCTGAACATTTATTATTGAATTACTGAATTACTGAAGATATGAACATATCAACAGGGGCACGGTGGTTTAGTGGTTAGCACGTTCGCCTCACACCGCCAGGGTTGGGGTTCGATTCCCGTCTTGGCCACGTGTGTGTGGATTTTGCATGTTCTCCCCGTGCCTCAGGGGGTTTTTCTCCGGGTTCTCCGGTTTCCTCCCGGTCGAAAAACATGCACGTTAGGTTGATTGGCACCTTGGAAAATTGTCCCTAGTGTGAAGTGTGTGTGTGTGTGTGTGTATGTGTGTTGTGTGTGTGTGTGTGTGTGTGTGTGTGTGTGTGTGTGCCCTGCGATGGGCATTCCATCCAGGGTGTATCCTGCCTTAATGCCCATAGACGCCTGAGATAGACACAGACTCCCCGTGACCCGAGGGAAGATCGGATAAAGCGGTAGAAGATGAATAAATGAATGAATGAATGAATGAACATTCCAACGCATGCATTATGAGCAACATTTAAAAGTATGAACCTCTGTTTAGAGCCAGGCTAATTATTAAATACAGTATTATTAGTTACTGTAATGAGTTAGTTGCAAATTCTTGAATCATTTTAAGGGCAAATTTGAACTTTGTGTTTTCCCGAGCACATCGTAATAGTGTAATAGTGTAATAGTGACCAATATATTGGCAAACTCAGACAATCCGAATTGCTCGAATCCAATTATCGCTGTCCAATAAAACGTAATGAGGACCGCACAGTTATTTCTGTTGCGCCGAGTTGTGTGTAACTAGGCTTGGCACCGATTTCATCTACTCCCTGATATAATGAGCATTCCCTCGGGCTGTTTACTGCCATTAAAAAGCCACGCGAATGCGTTTCAAATTTCATTCCGCGCCGGGGCCGATAACCGTAGCCGTATAATGGATCTTCAGTGTTTAATCTGAGGAGGCCTAATCACTTGAATTAGACAAAAGTGACTGTTTCCTGTAGTAAAGCAATTTAGATCTCCTTTAATAACGCCTTTGCTATGGCAGGGGAAGTTCTTCCCGCACTAATATAATAACGCACCTTCACCGAGCCTTCAGAAGAACCACTCTGTTCCAAGATGCTTTATTCCGCTTATTCCCCACAGCGGTTTGCCAAGCCTTTACGTGTTGTTTTATGGTTTCTTTTGATACTGAAGTAAAACATGTTAGTTCCTGCTCATTTTCTTCTCACATCAGCTTTTTCCTTTCTCTCGAACGAAATGAAACAAAACACAGCTTGACGCTTTATAGAAATGTGAAATCCGACGTCCCGAAGGCTTTTCTTGTGTTGCAAATGTGCTTGCCTACTTGTAGCGTCTTTCTAGTTTGAGGTTTATCTGGTTCACGTGGAAAAGAATGAAAAACACAATGAACAATTCGAACGAATATAAACCCAAGAATCAGCTTTTGTTTCATTCCTAGATTTGTTGGGAAAATTTGTTATGGTTGGGAATCCGAAAATTCCGATTCTGGAGTCGCATACTTAAGATTTAGGATCAGATACTTGTTATAAAATTGAATTTTTTATTTTATTTTTTTATCACCGGGGTAATCTGCCAGGACCTTCTGTAAGTGGATCTGCCAGGACCTCATGTGGCACTCAGGGAGGTGGTGGCTCAGTGGTTAAGGTGTTTGCCTACGGACCAGAAGATCGCATGTTCAAATCCCGGCACCACCAAGCTGCCACTATTGGGCCCTTGAGCAAGGCCCTTAACCCTGAATTGCTCAGTTGTACGTTGCTCTGGATAAGGGCGTCTGCCAAATGCCACAAATGTAAATGTACTCTAAACATCAGTTTTATTAAATAGGAAGCGCTCAATATTGCGGCTACACTTTGTAAAGGCCGAAAACAAAGCAAAGTGTAATTATTGTAATAAACGAATATGTTGTAAACAAGGTGTCACGACCAAACATGTCCAAACGTCTGGGGTTGGTTCACCGTTTGGAATCGAACCTGGGAATCGATATCGTTTAAATGTTACCTCACCCGAGTCTCACCTCTCACTGAACCCTTTCTTGTTGTTTAGTGTTTGACGTCAAGGTTAATTAATCGTCCAGGTTATGATCGTTGTTCCTATTATTTGTGCTTCGCTTCCTGCACTGTGGTTTTCATGCACTGACATCAGCTTTCCGCCATTGTATACGTGGTAAGCAAGAGATTTTAATAACGGCATTAGCCACAAAAGTGCTTAGCAGAACCAGAGCATCTTCAGTACTCACTTTTAACCACTGCGGTCACTGTGGTGGTGATTTTCCTGCATTAAAGCTATCAGAGTAAATCGAATCGCACATAATAATACAGATTAAACTACTGAACCCAAAGATTTCATTTCACACAGGGAACGCCCAGGGAGCGCATCTTCTGCCGTTCATATCAGGGGAAGATTTCAATTTGATCCATTCTTCTCCACGTGATACTGGTTTAGATTACAGAAACATACTGGGTAATTAATGACTTTAGAAGTCACCCATTAGCCTGACGTCGTTAAACTGATCGGCAGATACGCCATTGATTCCTGGGAGGAAATCCGCAAGTGAAATATCTGGCTCAGAACATCTCAATCGAATCAGTGACATTTTTCAACATCGGCCTGACAACTGTAACTACTCTTCCCACACATCTTTGGCTCACCTGATTGAATTTTTATTTATTTATTTATTTATTTTTTAGTGATAACCCATTTAAAACGCAGGGCCAGTAAGAGGGTTGTCTCTGCCTGTAAAACAAGCTGTCTAAATATTTTAATCTACAAGCCCCTTGCTAGTGTATACTGTAATTATGAACGTTAATGCTAATGGGGATACATTAGCATTAACGTTCATAATTATAGTATATAATGTACATGTGAAGAAGCAAAACGCAATCTTTTTTTAGTACAAATTCTCATCTGAAACCATGGAAACTCCTCTGAGACCAACAAAATCCTCTTATATTCATTTAAAAGTATCAATGAAATCCATTTCTTTATTTCATTGAAGTCTCCTGAATATTGAGCGAAACGAAGAAATGTTCAAATATAGCCATAAAAAGGCGAAACCGTGCCTCTTTACACTGTTGATTTAGTATTGCGGATTGCAGGTGTCTCCATTTTCAAACACAAAACAAACAACAAGTATGTCAAGCTTAAGAACAAAAACATCATGTTCCCTTCAAGGCCAGGTCCGTTGAACTGATAACCAGGCTACATATTCCAGGAAAGGAATGTCGAGTACTTAACCTTAAGACCAAATAGACGTTCAAAAGCACTCAGGAAATCTGAGTAAACATGTTATTGATTTACAAGAAAATACAAAAACAGCTTTCAGTATATATCAGACATGTCCAAGTAAGACTGGACACTATATTTAAAAAATAGTAATACAGTATTTACCCGAAATATTGTGACGTCTCATAGGGAATATGTATCTCGTAAATGTATCGCAAAATTGATTATTGTATTATTACAATATTAGTATTCATACATTCATTCATTCATCTTCTACCGCTATATCCGATCTTCCCTCGGGTCACGGGGAGTCTGTGTCTATCTCAGGCGTCTATGGGCATTAAGGCAGGATACACCCTGGATGGAATGCCAACCCATCGCAGGAAACACACACACACACTCACATTCACACACACATTCATACACTAGGGACAATTTTCCAAAACCCCCTGAAGCACGGGGAGAACATGCGAACTCCACACACACATGGCCGAGATGGGAATCGAACCCGGACCCTGGCGGTGTGAGGCGAACGTGCTAACCACTAAACCACCGTAGCCCCTCAATATTAGTATATTAAGTGATAAATAAAGTGTTTCATGAAAGAAGCATCCCACGCCTAAGTAATCTGAAACGGTGTGTTGTTTGTCGCCTCTTATTTGCTAACGTAGTAAAAAAAAAAAAAAACCTCCCATACCTCACATCTCTCGCTCAGTAACGGAACATAATATTGGACGAAAGTTTGCTTGAATTTGAACGATTCGATATTCGTGATCTTTTCACATTTTACATCGTCATCAAAATGATCGCGATAATTATCGCTAATCTTCGATATATCGCCCAGCCCTAAGTCCAAGTACAAATTTCAATATATATGAGACAAGTCCAATGCAATACCGAATACATCTGACGGCAGTCTTATACAGTATTATTATACAGTCTTCCATACATATGTTATACAGTCTTCTATATACCAGGCAACGATTTAAAAGCCTTCGCCATTAATTCTACTCTTACAGTCTATTTCAATTTCTGGATCGCGATGGTCATCTTGTTGAAACCTGAAGTGCCTTCACTCCCCAGTACCGATTCCATCTCACTACAGTGTCTAGTGAGTGATGTAATGAGCTGTTAAGCCAAATGTAAAGCAGTTCTGTTATCACTGCCCTTCACAATATGTCTGTCCATGTCTATCCAACACCTCATGGAAAAGCAATGTGCAATTTTAATAAGGTTTATAATAAGTATAAACCACGACATCCATAATAAGACATGTGATACTCCATCTGGTAAAATACAGCCCAGTAGTAGAACTTCCCTCGATTGTCCACTGAAGCCTTGAATCTTTGATCAAGTGCTACATCAGCCACATGCTGAGGAGGACAGGATGACCCCTGGGAGATTGCTGGAGACTGCCGGCTGCATGAGCAGTGTCCTAGTAACAGTCAGTGGAAACCACACATCAATCACTGAGCGAATTTCTGTCGCGCTCTCAGCTCACAGGCAACTCGTCCTAAATTCGTCCCGGATTAAAAGGTGGAAACCGGGATCTGCGGGGCTTCAATGCCACCGGGTTTATAAGCAAGAGGAGCCTTGGAATCCGAACTTGGCTTTGTGGGTTGTAATGGCGAAAGCAAAAGCCTCTGCCAATGCGATGCATGCCTTTCGGTTTTCAGGGACGGAGCGAGACAGCGAGCGAAATCGAAGACAAGATAAAGAGCGACATTTTTCCAGACAAAGCGTTTGCGGTCAGAAATGGCGTACGGTCTTATATTCGTTATTTTGACTGGAGTTGAATATTGACAATATAAGCGCTTATGGAAAGACCAGATCATTTTTCCAGCCAGGATGATGACGAGAGCCACAGTTTGCATCCCTTCCGCCACACCTCACTAATGGCTCACACCAGCTCCTTGTCACCCTTGATTAGCACACCTAGCACAACGCGACATGTTTGCCTTCCATGGTGATAGAAGCGGGAGCGTCATTCGAGTTTATGTTTTTGTTGAAAACGCGAAAATCGATTTGACGATTCCGCCTCGGTTTTTGGTTTGGCACAGCGAGCTTCCGTAGGTTTCCGCCTCCTTGGGAAAAGACTTGTCGGAGAGCTCTAAGGAACCCGAAGAGCTTGTTCCCAAGATAGGCACAGTTTCATCACTTGTAAAGTCCTGCTCTTAGGACTAAGTAAAGTACCAAATACAGTGTAGGTACAACTAATTGGTTCCAGCACCGGGATAAACATGACGGCGGCAAAAGCAGTTAAATAACGAACACATCTTCATCTAAAATCTCATTTTTGCCGACGCAGAGCAGCTCTGACCAATCAAAAGAGCTCGTTTCCGAAAGGGGCGGGGTTTCATCTGTTGTATGGAAACGGTTCGGGTTTGCGACTTCAGACGTTCAACAAGCCAAAGCCCTGCTGTAAAAAGTTTGTGGCGACTACTAACTAAAGGTCCAGATTTACTAATTTATTCCAGCACCTCAAACAAACCTGGAGGTGTGTTTGTGTGTGTGTGTGTGTGTGTGTGTGTGTGTGTGTGTGTGTGTGTGTGTGTGTGTGTGTGTGTGTGTGTGTGTGTGGAGCTGCAGGACAAACATGACAGGGGCAAACCCCAAAACACCGGACAGTAAAAACAGCGGACACATTTTCCCCACTGTATCCAAAAATCTGAGATTCAATTTATATAAGAATAGCCTTTATTTGTCACATATACATTACAGCAGAGTGAAACTCTTTCTTCGCATATACAAGGTTGGGGTCAGAGCGCAGGGTCGTCCACAATACGGCGCCCCCTGGAGCACAGAGGGTTGCGGGTCTTGCTCAAGGACCCAAGGGCGGCAGTTTGGCCCGGATCTTCCGATCAGTAGACCAAAGTCTTAGACAACTCCCTCCCCAAATATGTGGTGGAATCCGCGACCTTGGTGTTATTAGCACCATAGCTCTATGACATTCATGTGGCTGTTAATGTTGTTCCTGGGTTCATCCATAATTTTACTGTATTTTTATTTCCTCGTCTTAGTATTGTATATATTTGAAGAAATGTATAAACACTTGCTTGCATGGCAACAATGACACAGTGTGTTATTATAATTATAGCACTTTGACCTCCATTAATGCGCGTACAATTTCTCTTTCTAGATCAAATTGAGAAAAAACGAATATACGAATATGAATACGATATGTGACATCATCATATACGTCTGACCGGTGTAACTTTGAAGTGCTTTAATAAAAAAAAAAAAACGAGATCCCGCTCTGCACATGCGGCACGTCGTCGATCTTTTCCACACCCCACTGAGCAGTCTAGGGCAAAAATCAATGCTGGGACACAGAGGGAGGCATTTTCGTAATTATAAAGCTGTGAATGAAACATGTGCTGTTCATACCGCAACACAAACACGAGCTCCAATACACGAATATATCGCGTGAGCCAAATGAACAATGTACATCAAAATATTCCCTTTGCTGTACTGTTTAGATTTCAAACGCGATGATCAGGGAGACATTATAACATTATTAGGACGCTTTATTGGACCCTGTAGCTCCGCTCTCGGAGGAGATTGTGACGCTCCCGGCTCATGCCAACAGGGAAGGCTTGGGGGTTGGTTTGGGAGGGGGGGGGTGTGAGTTTCCGAAAGAACGGAACAAATGAGCCGAAGTGTGATAACAGGGACGGTGGGGATCTCCTGGTTGTTAAACAGGTATACATTGCAATTACCCAGTTGGAGAAATGCTTGGCACTTGATCCCAAAATCACAGCCACGTGACCATTAAGTGTGTGTGTGTGGGGGGTGTTGAATGTGCGTAAACACTGTTTTTTTCCGAGTGGGTGGTGTGGGGATGGGAGTTCAATAGAGATTAATCTGAGACAGTGCACTCGGTTAAACCTCGCGTACAGATGATTGTTATTTGCTTTCTGTAAATAGTTCATAAGCATTCAATGATCTGTTTCCAGTTTTATTACATTTATGGCATTTATCCAGAGCGACTTACAAACTGAGCAATTATGGATCAAGGGCCTTGCTCAAGGGCCCATTAGTGGAAGCTCTGATTGTGGTGGGATTTGAACCTGCGATCTTCCAATCCAGAGCCCTATGCCTTAACCACTGAGCTACCACCTCCCTGCATCCTTATTAACTATTTACGAACTACAATACATCTAATACGAATCCTAGAATGACTAATAGAACTATTGGCCCCTTATAAGGGAGATTATAAGGGATGGTCTTGCTGACATCATTAGAGTTTAACAGGTTCAATAAGAGCTGACACTGGAACACTGTGAATAAACTTGTGTCGAATCCTATTATACTATGTATTATAACATCAGGTCTCCGGTTATGTCTAGTCTGGATATAAATCTAATTACCAGTAACAAACCCATCTATATTCTGAAGTACTACACAGGAAATCGTTTATCGTTTATTTGTATTGGGGGCACGGTGTATTGTATTGTATTGTATTGTATTGTATTGTATTGTATTGTATTGTATTGTATTGTATTGTATTGTATTGTATTGTATTGTATTGTATTGTATTGTATTGTATTGTATTGTATTGTATTGTATTGTATTGTATTGTATTGTATTGTATTGTATTGTATTGTATTGTATTGTGGCACGGTGGCTTATCGGTTAGCATGTACGCCTCACACCGCCAGGGTCCGGGTTCCATTCCCGTCTCGGCCATGTGTGTGTGGAGTTTGCATGTTCTCCCCGTGCCTCATGGGGTTTTTCTCCGGGTTCTCCGGTTTCCTCCCGGTCCAAAAACATGCACGGTAGGTTGTTTGGAACCATGGAAAATTGTCCCTATTGTATGAATGTGTGTGTGAATGTGAGTGTGTGTGTGTGTCCTGCGATGGGTTGGCATTCCATCCAGGGTGTATCCTGCCTTAATGCCCATAGACGCCTGAGACTCCCCGTGACCCGAGGGAAGATCAGATAAAGCGGTAGAAGATGAATGAATGAATGAATGTATTGTATTGTGATTTTTACAATAAAAAGCAATGTATCACTTATGTTACAGCAGCGGTAAAGCTATTCCCGAACAAACCTATTGTTTCTTAAGGTTAATATGGCAAAAGAAATGCAAACTATTCAATCAAATGCAGGAAAAGTGTGAAATTACAGTTTACAAAACACTTCGAAACTCCTCCTATAAACACGTATAGGGTTTCTTTTTGTCAAAGATTACATTTTAAACAGACTGTCATGCAATTCCCTAAATGTACTAAAGGAACAAATATCAAATATGAAAGGCATTTTTACAAGCCTGTCATTTGAAATATAATCGACGCTTCTGTCAGAGATAGTTATAGTTATAGATAACAGTATATGTACAGTTATAGATACCTTTGGACCATATCTATTGGGTCGTATATTACAGGTCATATATTACATAAGGCTACTGGACGCTCGGCGCTGTGTTCACACAGCTGCTGTGAAGAATTCGTTAACGGCTCTGTCGCTGCATTTCTCCAAAACTGGTGTCAATCGGTGCTCCGGGTGAACCGGGATGATTAATGGATTTTTGGAAAGAAAGAAAGAAAGAAGGATTTTTGGAAAAGAAAGAAAGAAGAAAGAAAAAAGAAAATGAGAAGAAAGAAAGAAAGAACGAACGAACGAGAGAAAGAAAGAAAGAATGAATGGATAAATAAATAAAAGAATAAATAAATAAATAGTGCTTAAATACAATTTCACTGTGCAGAAAGGAGTTCTTTATTAGGAATTTAATCTTAATATAGGGGGCACGGTGGCTTAGTGGTTAGCACGTTCGCCTCACACCGTCAGGGTCCGGGTTCGAGGGTCCGGGTCTCGGGTTCGTGATTGCACCAGGCCCTGTGTGTGGGGTGGAATGATCCGGCCGGTGCCACCATGTGGGGGTGAGGGAGCCTCTTCCACCGTGCCTCCGGTTTCATTTCTCCTGCTGGTCGGCCAATTTCAGGTTCCGTTCCCCCGGGGGGTGCAAAACTGCCGGTCAATTGTCTCGGGGGTTCTCCGTGGTTTCCTCCCCCGGTCCAAAAACATGCACGGTAGATTGTGATTGGCACCTTGGAAAATTGTCCCTAGTGTATGAATGTGTGTGGTGTGTATGTGTGTGTGTTGTGTGTGTGTCCCCTGCGATGTGTTGGCATTCCATCCAGGGTGTATAACCTGCCTTAATTCCCATAGACGCCTGAGATAGGCACAGGACTCCCCGTGACCCGTGAGGGAAGATCGGATAAAGCCGGTAGAAGATGAATGAATGAATGAATTTCTTAATATATTACAGGTACGTGCGAATTCATTACGAATGAATGATTTCACCCAAAACTGTGCGCGACCACATTTACACGTATTTATCAGCATACTACTACGTTATGCTGTAACTTATTAGCATTGCATATTATGGTCTACGCACATTCTGTCAAACAAGATCTTTTCCTATCGAGTAGAATTGGCCACATCTGACACTCACACGGAGCAGAATATTTATAATCACACTACATCCGTTCAAATATTTCGGACATCCGTACATCTCGTATGCCGGACACTCGTCGAATTTAAAAAGAAAATGATTAAACATTTATTGCCCATCTGTTTCTGTTTGGGATTCTATGTTTATACCCTTTCACAGCATTTATTCATCTGTGTAGTGGAGAAGTGGCGGAAAAATCAACACTCCAGAGTAGGACATAATCCAGCGACTGTTGTTCTTCTATTTGAGGATTAAGTCAACAGACAAGACAGGACGTTTAAACTTGCCTTTTAAGCTTGTTCAGCGATAATAAACACTCCAGTATTGACAGATACCAACATTTATTCAACAGATCCGTCTCACAACCTGAGAACATCAGGGTTCCAAGCTTCGATCCTTGAGGTGAAAGTGACCTAACTCGGACTGCAGGACATGTTTGTTTGTTTGTCTTCCCACGGTATGGTCTAGTGCTAGCCTGGTAGTGACTGATCTGTCTAGACATAAACAATCTTTATATGGAAATGACAAGGACAATTCCATTTGCTTCGGCAGCATACTAAATGTGCTATTGTTTGAAAAAAAAAAAAAATTATATATATATATATATATATATATATATATATATATAATATATATATATATATATATATATAAAGTTTCTGTAGACTTCTCAATTCATTATGCTTATACCACACATGAATACAGATTTACATCAACAATAAAAAATATTAATATAAAAAAAGATATATATATATATATATATATATATATATATATATAAATAATATATTAATATATTAATATATTAATAAATAAAAGCTGAAATTCTGGTCAACAAATATACACCACACACACACACACACACACATATATATATATATATATATATTTATATATTTATATATATATATTTCAAACAATAGCACAATAGCACGTGTGTGTGTATGAGATTGCTGAGTAGAATTTCATCTTCTATTTATTAATATTCACCATCTAATATGTTTATCTGGCATTTACAGCAACTTCTTTTGTTTGTTGTTTGTGTTGGGTTTTCTCGCTTCAGTCTCCTCATCAGGGAGTGAAATGCTGCTCAGTTGGGTCGGACCTAGCGATTGATTAGTCTAGACGAGACCCTTCTACTCGTTTCCCCAGATGAAGTCCTGAACGTGCGTTTTCAGACGTTGCCCTGCTGCATCCTGGATGTGTTTTCTCTGTAAACTGGCAGAAAGAAAGATTCTGTAGACTTCTGTAGGAAGTTGCATCAACAATAAAAAAATAAATAAATATTAACAGTTTGCATCTTGTGTTATAAATGAAGTATGACGTCTTCTTTTAGCGATCTACTATTCAATGAAGGAAGTCATTCATTCATTCATTCATCTTCTACCGCTTTATTTTCTTCCCTTTATCCGATCTTCCCTTTTTTACGGGGAGTCTTTGTGCCTATCTCGTGGATTTTTCTATCCCCCGCCCCCCCACCACGGCCGCCACCCTCCCCACCCCTCCAGACCACCGACACACCTCACAACCCCCCCCCCAAAAGCCACACTTTATCTTCGATCTTCCCTCGGGTCACGGGGAGTCTGTGCCTATCTCAGGCGTCTATGGGCATTAAGGCAGGATAAACCCTGGATGGAATGCCAACCCATTGCAGGGCAACACACACACACACACACACACACACACACACACACACATTCATACACTAGGGACAATTTTCCAAGGTGCCAATCAAACTACCGTGTATGTTTTTTTGGACCGGGAGGAAACCTGGACCCTGGCGGTGTGAGGCGAACGTGCTAACCACTAAGCCACCGTGCCATTCCGAAGGAAGTCTGTGATTTCTTTTTATTTCGAGCGGCACAATGATTCCGTCACCACACTGCCGTTGATTTCCATAACCTCCTGAATACACACGATATCACTTCATTCCGAGACAAAAACAAAGCTCAAAGCCAAAAGGTGCATTTTTTAAAATTAGTCTTATTCTTCTCCGTGTTTGCAAAACCAATATGTACAATGTGTAGAATTTGTTGAAATACTATCCAAACACAGACCTTTCATTTATAATGTTTTTTTTTTTTTCAGATGTAACCAATCTCTATATGTGTGTTTTCTTCTAAGCTCCTGAAATCGTGACTCACAATCACATACCGAGTCTTAAATTGAACCCCAAAGGCATGATGGAACACGGCTACATAAAAAATGCATTATTCCTCCCGAAAATGGTCCTCGTGCCTTTCACAGCATGACTCAGAGGATTGATATCGGTCCAAATTATTAGCCGAAGGTATTACACTGTGTTTTATACATAAATGTGGGTCACAATTTACTGCGCTCTGATTAACCCGTGTATTTATTGTGAAACGGTAAAAAACGTCGCCTTCGACATTACAATGTAAAATGACCGTTGCTTTTATTCTGTCTACTTTGAAATCGCCGATTTGCAGCCGAACTCCTTTTTTACTTTTGTGCACAAGACACATCTTTCTGTTCTCCTCGTTACCCGTGTTCTCCTTCCAATTTGTCTCTTTCCCCGTGCATATATCTGACCTCCTGCTCATTACAAGTAGAGATGTGGAACTGCTAAAAGGACAGACGGCGGAACAAGAAGACAGAAGGTCCGAGGGGCCGTGTTGCTCCCAGACAAAACCCGTCCCAGATGACTGCGATCGCGACAGATGTTCTGGGCTTTTCTAAACGACCTAAACCCTTCGAGAGGGGTGAGAGTAGGACAGGGGAGCGTTTGCACTGAAACCAGATCTGTGTGGAAGCAATGGTTCTATGAAAGATCGCATTAAATCCATAAATCCATATTTGACTTTCACAAAAAAAAACTCTTCCTTCCTCCTGAGAGTCTGCATTAGGTTATTACTAAAGTGCTAAAATCACACAATTCTCATTTTCTTGGCAAAAATTTATTGCACTCATGTACAAAAATAAATAGGACAATCAGTTAAAGTGCCGAAGTAACAAAAATCATTCATTCATTCATTCATCTTCTACGCTTTATCCGATCTTCCCTCGGGTCATGGGGGGAGTCTGTGCCTATCTCAGGCGTCTATGGGCATTAAGGCAGGATACACCCTGGATGGAATGCCAACCCATCGCAGGACACACACACTCACAATCACACTCACATTCATACACTAGGGACAATTTTCCAAGGTGCCAATCAACCTACAGTGCATGTTTTTGGACTGGGAGGAAACCGGAGAACCCGGAGAAAAACCCCCTGAGGCACAGGGGGGAGAACATGCAAATTGCTCTCACACACATGGCCGAGACGGGAATCGAACCCGGACCCTGGCAGTGTGAGGCGAACGTGCTAAGCACTAAGCCACCGTGCCCCTGTAACAAAAATCTGCCTACTAATAACTATTTACAAAATACCAATAGCGTGTGAACGTAGCATGATCTGAATGCAGGGAAATAATTCTGTTTTTTACTTCTGGAGCGAGAGGCCTACGCACGTAGCCGACGCCGTCGTGAGCGTTTATACTTCTGCGTCGCTCTGCAGTGACTGTTCCCAAACACTAGTTGGCGGTGGTGTGGTGTTTGACTTTCCTCGTTGGTGTTTCGGGTTTGGGCCAGATTTGGTGAGGTGAAACTATGTTGGGGCGGCTATTCAGTCTGACATTCCTTGAACATTAAAATTAAATGCAAATTAACAAATGAATACATTTTTTATTGCAAATGGCAGACTTTTAATTTCCTCACTCATAAAACAAATAAATCTAAACAAGTTTTTACTAAAATGACTTTGTCTTTCATATTTTAAGGACATATAAACGTAAGAAAACGTTCAGGAAGATTAAACATATCTAGGTTCATTTGAAACTTATTATATATTATTCACTATTAAATGACAACTGTAAAAACCTATAAATCCAAATCCTGTCAACAGGAAAACAAACACTAACTAAGGATGTACCTTCTTATTTATTTACTTATTTATTTATATACTTGGTTAATCCTGCGATGTGGGGAAATTATTACTAGTCATTTGCGTAATATTAGACTTTTTTAAATGATCTTATTACATGAATCTATCTATCTATCTATCTATCTATCTATGTATCTATCTGTCTGTCTGTCTATCTATCTATCTATCTATCCATCCATCTATCTATCTTATTCTGAGGTACAAAACGAGGGCAGATAAAAACGAAAAAATGTTGTTTTATTTTGCCTTCATTGATGAATACAGTGGAATTTTATAGCTTTGCCTCCTTCTTCGCTGACCTTTACTTGAGAGTGTCTTCTAGTGAAATTTAAAATAGCTTTTTTTTTGTATCCTTGTATTTTATAGTGTTGGTAAACAGTACTGGCGGGCCGCATATTATTGATTTTATGACGGATACTGCGGGCCGGGGGAAATTTGAACACAGGCCACATTTGGCCCTCGAGCCGGACTTCGGACATGCCTGCTCTAAACAATACCCCAAAACAAAGGCAAATGAATAAACAACCACTCCCCCATGTACAGTACTGTATATGCGTTACCTTTTTGTATCCACTGCTGTCTACTTTCCAACATTTTATTCTTTAACTTGGTCATTCTAAAGGAAAGTTAATGCCAGAGATTCCAGTTGTGGGCCGAAATTTGCCGGGGTTTTCAGCATTTTCCACCGAATACCCATCAAAGTCTGCGATGCCATAGAGAGAAACTGCCAATACCCATATTACGCGGAATGCTAGATAAGTCCCTCTGTCTCAGATCCAAGGACCGGGAGGCTTGGCTTGCAGGTGGAATTGGCAGTGCAGTTAGTGATCTGTCTCTGACTTCTGTCTCGTTTCCCATTTATGAAGACACCAGATGGTTTGTGCTCTCGGTTTTTACCAAATCATAACACCACATATTGGTGGAGATATACTTTTATTGGTGGTGGAGTTTTATATTTGAAGCTCAAATATACCCACAGTGATATATATATATATATATATATATATATATACACACACACACACACACACACACACACACACATGTCATAGATATACACGATAGACATATAGACAGATACATAGACAGATAGACAGATACATAGACAGATAGACATTATAGATAGATAGATAGATATAGATAGATAGATAGATAGATAGATAGATAGATAGATAGATAGATAGATATATAGATAGATAGATAGATAGATAGATAGATAGATAGATAGATAGATAGATAGATAGATAGATACTACAAAACTAGGAAAAGGAAATAGGCCATGACATCAGATACACCCATTTCTTCCAGAGTTTCAGTAGTCTGATTCTTCAGATTTATCTTCTGAATATATATATATATATATATATATATATATATATATATATATTTTATATTTATATTTTTTTTTTTTTTTTTTGATTTTTTTTTTAAAGATGAATTCTGGTGCTCTCTTTGAAAAGCCAGAAGTAAGTCTCTGTTCTGTAGGCTATTTGTTGTTGTTGTTTTTTATTTGACCTTATAATGACATTGATTCCCTTTGATTTATAAACGTCCCTGCTGTAGAATCCCTTTGCTTTACCCGTTGCACTAAACATTATTTGTGGGACAATTTATTTACCTATCCTACATTGGTCTTATTTAGTTTTACTTAGCCCTTTTTTATTTCTTTACACCAGAACAAATTCTGAATACTGATTAAGTCACATCTTTGATAGGAGTGTTGTATGTGGTTGTTTTTTTTACATAAACTATGCACAATTTATGTATACTTTCATTCTTTCCCTGTTTGCTGCTTGATTCAAAAAAATAAATCAATAAATAAAAATAGAAACTAAAATCTGTATATCGAGTCGGCCACGAAAATCCATGCTCGGGGCATCACTACTCCTGATCTGTTAAAAAGCAAGGTCTGAAATAAAGTCGGCAGTGCAGCAAACAGCATCCAAGTGATGTGAGCAATATCTGTAACATTCAGTTTCAGTTAACATTCAGCATATGGATCTGAGTTATTATTGTTATCAAAACAAATGCTTCTAAAATTAGTATTAATGCTGAAAAAAAGGATGCAGAGGGTATTAAAATCCTTTGTCTCTATTATTCACTGTTTATATTTCCCTTAGAAGCCCAGAAAAAAACTCAAAAAATTACTCAAAAAAGTAGAATTTATTAAATTGCAGAATCTATGATTTATAATTATTCTGAAATGTTAAATAAGTCTAAACAAATGAGTTTTACTGTGTAAAAAAAAAAAGGCAAGACAATGTCAAGTTCACTTTCTTTCTTTCTCTCTCCAATTTATCTGGAAATATTGCATATTTATCAGCAGACCAGGCCCGTAAGCGCATAAAGCAAGGCAGAGGAGACGCTTCACGATGCGTCGACTGCTTCCAAGTTGGCTTAGAGAAGAAGCGGCTTGTCTGTCCTCACACAGAGATCCCAGACTTCAGCCGCAGGAGACAACTAAGCTCTGGACAAAGCTACGCTACCCTGTGAGCTCTCAGAGTTTAGTCCTTACTTGGTTACAAACAAGGACAGCACAGTATCTCAAATGCCAAACCGCCGCTGCTTCACCTCAGCGCTGATGTTCTGCCTCACAGCAGCTCAAGGCCATATAAATGTTGAACATTTCCCTATAAAAATAAATCATTACGAATAGCAGCCTCGACGGCCTTGACAGCGTGGTGTTAATGGGAGTCGGTGCGGTGGATTTTCTGCATTTTTTTTATTACATTCTTTCTCTTCTATTCCCAAATGTGTAACACTGTGTACTCGGTCTAATACCATTAATGCTATTAATTAACTTGCTCATGGGTGCGTGGTGTGATACTGCGCTCGGGTTACTGTCTGTGTGGATTTTTACATATTTTCCTTGTGTCTGTGAGGGTTTCCTTAATTGCACCTCTCGGCCCGCTTGGTGTCCTGTTTTGGACAGGCATTCAGCTCCGAAAACAAATACAACCAACAAGCTACTGCAACTAATAGAACGAGCTGCTTATGCAATCTTCTGAATTGTATATTATTTATTTATTTATTTATTTTACATTGCTTCAAGAAACTCAAAAACAACAAGTGTAACACCGGGTGAAATAATTTTTTAAAAAATGGTTGGAATTGTGCCGCAATCTGTCTTAGTGTAAATAAATCTTCCTCGATATTTGGTCCGTATTAACTTGGCATCTCATTTACACCTTTTATAAAGTAATAGGCCGACTACATGCTCTCTATAGTGGCTGCGTGGTGGTTTATTTTCGGTTTGTTTCATGAAAAATCAGCTCATGATTCCAATTATTTATGTGGTAAACAAACTGCCACAGATTAGGTTTTATCTGACTATCAGAAGCTCGTTTGTATATAAATGAATGGCATTTGAATGTCATTTGAGCTAAATTTAATATACCCTAACACTAACCCTTGAGGTATACCGCTATACATGTTGTACTGAAACTTTTCTGTAGAGGGTTTTCAGGTCGGTACACTGTGTACCAAATAGTATAATTTTTATGTTCTTTCAGGAATATATTAAGTGGATTTTTTTAAATGATTAATAAATCTGAAAACATGCACAACAATTCCAACAATGTGGAGAAACTAAAACCGATTTTACAAAATCACTTCGGTTTGGCACAACGAGCTTCCGTAGTTCTTCGTCTCCCGGCCCGCATTACGCTTGAGAAATACAAAATACAGTATCTGAGTGAATGAGTGAATGTGAATGTGATCATTGTAAGTCGCTCAGAATAAGAGCGAATCTACAAAACGCTTTAAATTTACACAAACATACACAAATGCGACATACATAAAAAAATGTAAATCAGATGCTCAAACATGGTCTGTTGAGGTACAGTGGCTTCTGGTATATGCAATTCCTGTCGTAATCGTAATGCCAATAAATCTCGTTGTACTCATATTCATGTATAAATATACACTGACAACAAATCACAAAGTCTACAAATACACTCATAATCGTCAAAGGTATCGACTAGCATAAACGTTAACTAAAGCTAACAAGACAAGCAGCCCAAGCTAGCCATAAATTACGTATATCATGTCAGCCAAAGTGAAAGAGTTACAGAGTTAAAGAGGAACAAAGAAGATTTAAACAGTAATAACCTGGAACTTCACCATTACCAGCAGCTATAACTCCTAGCCTCTTATCTCCTACTCCAAAGTCCGGCACCAAAAAAAGCGAAAACATCGTCTCAAAGGTTTATTTGGTAAAAAGAAATGATTCTGCTCATTTGAAGTGTCAGTGATTATAGCGCTATTGCCTGGAGAAACGGAAAAAACACACTTCACAACAAGGCAGAACGACGTCTTTAGCGGGGCAGGGAAGCAGCATGATTTCCATCTGTCCTGACATATGAACATTTCAACTTTGCATAGCAAGGTGTAACAGTGTCTAAGAGACTTCATCTGTCCTCTAAGATTTTAACCAGCTTTTACTTCTGCATCATTAAAGCCATCTGATCCATCTGCATCCCATATTTCGGAACATGCAGAGAGTTGTATTGCGCACATACACTGAATTTTCAGATATCGTTTTAAATTTGGTAAATTGTATCAAATTAAATATCAAACACAACAAATTAAATGCACTTTTCTTATTATATTGATTGAACAGAGTAATTAATTAATTTTTTAATGAGAAATTCAATTAAAGGAAAAAGTAAATAGTTTACATTTGTTACACACACACACAAACACACATACAAACACCCCATTCGATGTTGTGTGTGTGTGTGTGTGTGTGTGTGTGTGTGTGTGTGTGTGTGTGTGTGTGTGTGTGTGTGTGTGTTCATGATGTGTAATGACTAATATAATTTAATATAAATATAATAAATTGTTGCACAGTGAATTGTACAGGTACATAAGAATGCTATAACAACAATTAAGATCATTGAGTATTAAGTATTGTGTGTGTTTGTGTTTACATTTAGAGTGCAGTGTACTTTAACAAATGTCTTTATTCCTTCCCTCTTTCATTCATTCACTCCCTCCGTATGTGGAATTGAGAGGATTTTACTTTTTTAAGAGAAAGTCTTGAAGCTAAACATAAACCGCTAAAGAATCCGTAGCGTTAGCGTTAGCCATAACTACTTCCTGGTTAGCAGCTAGCATTAGCGCTTTTTTTTTTATACAAAACAAATAATATTTCAATTACAGAGTAAGTAGTCTCTAGTTTCCTTTTTCTACCACTTTAATAATTCTAAAGTTGTAAATGCTAACGTTTGATAATAATAATAATAATAATTATTATTATTATTATTATTATTATAAGGGCACGGTGGCTTAGTGGTTAGCACGTTCGCCTCACACCGCCAGGGCCTGGGTTCGATTCCCGTCTCGGCCATGTGTGTGTGTGGAGTTTGCATGTTCTCCCCGTGCCTCAGGTGGTTTTTCTCCGGGTTCTCCGGTTTCTTCCCTGGTCCAAAAACATGCACGGTTGCATTGGCACCTTGGAAAATTGTCCCTAGTGTATGAATGTGTGTGTGTGTGTGTGTGTGTGTGTGTCCTGCGATGGGTTGGCATTCCATCCAGGGTGTATCCTGCCTTAATGACCATAGACGCCTGTGATAGGCACAGACTCCCCGTGACCCGAGGGAAGATCGGATAAAGCGGTAGAAGATGAAGAAGAAGATAATAATAATAATAATAATAATAATAATATAAATAAAAAATAAAACTAAACAAACTTGCGGATAATACGTTCCTGAGGGAACGCAGATAGACGGAGAGATGCTTTGCATGTAAAAAAGGACTAAATTCTATCTATCTATCTGTCTATCTTTCTATCTGTCTGTCTGCCTGTCTGTGTTATAGCAGGGAATGATAAGTGGAAGCAAAATACCTTAAAGGCAGATGTGGTTTGCGTCGGCCAATTTGAATCATTTCTGTACTAAACTAAATTGGCTCCCAGCGTCGCGACTTTCCCCGACAATCATCCATTTGTGAACAGAGCTCTGCATTTTAATGAACTGATTAAATAACTGCACAAAGAAATTCAAAGTCTGTGACACTTGAGTGATTAGTGCTGGTCTGATTTGCTTCTTCAAAGCAAAAGCCGAGGCACGAAGAGGCGTTTCGGCGTACAGGAGGTCAGATAGACCCGTTCTCGTTTCAGCGTCTTCGATGTCGGTTCAGCTAATGAGTCCTCCAGTCAGCCTCAGAACAGCAGGCCTTGGGTTCCTACTCTCTAATCTCATTTTCCAGTTAGAAAAACGGTAATGTTTCCGCTTTCTGTAGCGCTCGGGGTACGAATCGATAAATCTTACCTTGATTTTCATGAATTCAGCGATATCAAATACAAAACTTCCACGTTATAAGGGCTCGTTTTTGAGATCACAAAATAAATCACTTATAATACCCGAATCGTTTCTGCCTCCTTTTAACTATTTTCCCTACAATTTAAATTGTCTGTCATAAAATATTTATTATTGTATTATTGTATATCTGATGTCTCAGGTTACGGATATAATCCCGGTTCCCTGAGGGATCGGTGATGCTGTGGGAACGCCTTTGCGTGACCGAGTTCCTGAAGGGAAACGTCTCAGGTTACTCATGTAAACCCCGGGTCCCTGAGGGACCGAGACGCAGCGAGAGCCGTGACGCCTCTTTCTGGTTGCCCAGAAGGTATGGATTATGAAATTCTGTTAAAGCACGACTCTACAAGCAAATATACCAGTAAACAGTCGGAATGATATCAAAAAGTTCTGACACTGTTGACTCCTTCCAAAAATAATACATAAACATTCTACAGCAATTTTAATCATAGAAACAATTATTTGTTATTAATTAATTTTTTTCCATAGGCTTTAGATTATCTCGAAGACAACAGCAGGTACTTCATTACACTATAACACGCTTGACTACAAACTGTAAGGGGTCTCCAGTGTCAGAATACTGTTATACCATTTATTCATCTGTTTACTGTTATAATTACTTCTATGCTAAGTAATCTAGCGCTCATTGCATGCCTGCTTTTCCACCATAGGGAAGTTTTCAGGAATATTGTGCTTCGGGTTGGAAAGAGAAAAAATTGATTCGGATTCTGGAATAAGATGAAGAATCAGATACTTGTTATAAAAATAAAAGTTATATATGAAATTAAAAACTGCCCTGGGTGCAGTGTTTTTCACCTGGCAATCTGCCAGGACCTTCCTTGCATCCAATCTGCCAGGACCTTATGTGGTAATTTTAACATCATTTGCGTGGGAAGCGCTCAAAAGTGAGGCTAAGACCGAAGACAAAGCTAAGTGTAATTATCGTAATAAACTAACACATCGTGTCGCTACCAACATGACTAAGCATCTGCGGTTGGTTCACCACAACATAATTTGTGATTCATTAAACGTCCCGGGTGCCATTCTTTAGCTAGGACTAATACGGCGACTAAATGGCGAAGAAAATAAACATTTGTTTGATATATTAACGTTTGACTTTCGTCGTTGTTTTTATACTGTTACAGGAAAATAATCACCCTCTTCCTCACAACCCGATAAATGAAATATTTGGGAACGCTCCATATCCAAAACACGAGCGTAATGGAAAATGTACCCTCAGCGTCCTCCAAGTCAGCAAAACATCGCAACAGTCAGTGAAGCTGAGTAATCGATATCGTCCACTTCACAACCTAAAAGCTTCTGTATGTAATGAGAGCAACATATGGATCAGCACAACTCGGGAAATAAATAAATAAATGCATGAAAGCACAGGGATGACCTCATCGGAAAGAAAGCGAAACACCAAGCCGACGCGCGACAACCTACGAGACACGGGGCGGCGGGTCACGAGAGGAAGAAATCACACAACTTGTTACTGGAGTTGTTTGCAGAATGATTGTGATCATTCCGACAACCGTGTGGGCAAAATATTCATGCGTGTGCTCCGAAAGATGAGGACAGGGACGGGCGGAGGGGGGGGACATGTTACTGTTCTGTGGGTAGGTCAGAAAAAACAAGGAAATAAAGCATGGCTGCATAATCCCTTTATAAATATAAAGGTCACGTTGAGGATTAAGCAGTTTCTGCGCTTTACGTTATTTCCTATTTCCTCTTTACGTTGTGTGAATTCTCGTCAAACAGTCCGACGAGGTGCAAAATATAATCGCGGTACGGAGCGTTACATCTTTTCTACAAGCAGGTCAAAATAGCGGACACCCCCCCGCACGCTATTCAAAATCCAAAGTCTTAAAAAATTCTGAGATACAATTTCTATGACATGTCGTGCAGCTCTATAGTGTACATATAATATAGTGATATGTCAGTGATGGTGTGTTCTCTGTGTTGATGTTTATGTTGACGTAAGATTGAATTAAATGAGTTCAGCAGATTATGCCCTGTGTGAAAGACCTTTGCACACCTTAATAACTGCTTTACAAAACTATTTACAAAACTATTAATTATACATTTGCAATTAACTGTAAATACAAAAATGTGTTTACCTGAATTCCTTTTAAAAATGTTTTTTTTAATGTTTTTTTGCTCTTATTCATAAGGAGAATTAAAGAGGAGGGTTTTAAGAGGATGGACCAGAAAAAACAAAACACACACACACACACACACACACACACACACATATAACAGTCACTAGTACTTCCTGTATTTCAAAACCCACCAGCTGCCAAAAATCTCTAACAGAAATAATGAGGGTGTGCACACCGTATACCTCCTGCTTTATATTCACACTACCGCATATCTGAACATGATGTACTTCCTGTATACAATTCTCTTCAACTGCATTTTGTGCTGGTTGAGCAAGAAGCATTCCTCGCTTTCCTCGAATCTAACGGAATGACACTTGAATTGGTGTAGCTTGACATTGCTGCACACCATAGCGCTGTCTACATCCTGCATTCAGAGGAACTTTACACACCTTCGCTTGCATAAGTTGTGACTGGATGTTAATCAGGAAACTCTTGCATGTATAATATATGTATATATATATATATATATATATATATATATATATATATATATATATATATATATATATATATATATATATATATATATATATAAAGTGCATTATTCTGTGAGTGATCTGTTCCTTCACTCTGCGTTGTTGATGGCGAACGAACGAAACCCAGACAAAGAAAAATAAAGAAGAAATGAATAAAGAAACTTCAGGGCATCCACTCACACTTGCTAAAATCAAAATTTCGCCTACTAGCTGCGCATTCACAACTGGTATGAGCATAACGCATAGGGAATAAAGCGCATTATTCTTTCGTGAATGCAATGCGCTTCCGTACAACCTAAACGTATCACCAGTTTATAAGGAAAAGCAACCGGAACAGAATTCTTAAAGGAGCCACGTCCCATATTTTACAATTAAAACAAACAACGTAACAATTTAACAAGAAATTCATATTAAAAGAATAATTTCCAGAATAAAATAAATATTAAATAATCAAGTTACTTTATGTTATTTTTACTTTACAAGTTCATTCATGGCAATCGTGCAATTAATCGCAATGAAAAAATTTAATCTAGTAACAGCCTTAATATGCATGTATGTATGTATGTATGTATGTATCAATGTATATCTAGAAAGAATTTCCCTGCAGATAATACAATTACAATTAATTTGTTTTACAGCGAAATACAAGTCAGTTTACAATAAAAAATGACGTTGTTCCGATCATTGTGCGGATGTGTTTAAGCTTCACAACACCAATACTACTAAAATACTTACGTTTATAGTGTAACCTTTTTTTTTATTTTATTTTATCGTTTTTTTTTATTTTGCACAGGACATATTACCTCTTTTAAAAATTAAATGTTTATTTTAGTTTTATCAACACAATTTTCTTAATAATCATTTTTTTTTCGCGCCTTAAATGAAACTTTCTTCACTCATGCACTTACTCTACATTTGTTCCTGCATATTTTACATTGACTTATTTGACCGAAGCAAAAAAATGTTATTTAAATGTTAGGTTTTTTAATGATAATAAATTATAAATAATTGTTTTATTCATAAAAAGAATGCACTAACCAAAATCTGATGCATCCTATTTGTTTCTTTTTGCGTTGTGCATGAATATAAACAAAGGTATTTACATTTTTGTATAGTAGTATCTGTTATAGTAGTGCTTTTTTTTATTTAGAAAAAAATGCATTCGCCAAAAAAAAGGCAAAAAAAAAATAAAAAAGCTTCCCGATCCCTGGTCTAATGAAAACCATCAAAGACCAACAGTACACCATTTGCATTACAACAACCATATGAAGCGTTATGTCATATGAATATATTTACAACCGTTTGCACTGAAACCACGTGATAATATACAACAGCTGATGGTATCTGTACTGGAAACCATTAGAATTAGGATTCCGAAAGGAGCACGAGACCGGTATTGTATAAATGAGTGTTCATGCACATGCATGCATGAGAGAAGAAAAAAAAGGGGGGGAGGAATAAAACCAACATAAAGAATGAGATTTAAAAGCATGCACCGCACGAAACGCTTTGTCCTCGTTTCAGCCCTGAACCCTGAGTTCTGCACATCAGATCATCCACAGGACTCCCCCCCCCCCCCCCCCCCCCCCCCCACTCACCCCCCCCCCCCCCCCCCCCCCCCCCCCCCCCCCCCCCCCCCCCCTTATTCCCCCCCCCCCCCCACACTCCCCCCCCCCCCCCCCCCCCCCCACCCCCCCCCCCCCCCCCCGCCCCACCCCCCCCCCCCCCCCCCCCCCCCCCCCCCCCCCCTCCGTCTAAACTGGATGTTAACACACAACACACACACCGTACACACTCTACATACACACATCTTGCATGTTTTTTTTTCCTATCCTGCTTGTGCACAGAACCAATGCATGCTCCAAAATCAAGTTCATCATGCCCTGCTCGACCGGCTGAGGCGTGACCGGGATCTAAAATCACCCAAATACATTTTATTCTTTTTTTATTTTATTTTATTTATTTCTGTTTTTTTTTTTTTTTTTTTACAAGACCCGTCCCAAGCACGCACAATAGAACAAGCACCCCCCAAAAAATGAGCATCCCGGATTGATGCCTACCTCTAATCCGACTCCACTTTTTCCTCCCCGGGAAGCACGACGCTGTTCACACGGTCCCAGAGCGAGAAGTCCGGTACTCGCGGTGCTCACGGACAGCCCGGGCTCGGTGCCGCGCTCGGTGCCGCGCTCTGCGTCTTCAAGCACGAACCCATGAGGAAGGGCTGAGCGCTACTCTACTCTCTCTCTCTCCGGCCACCCAACATAAAAGCGGGAAGTGGCGGGCTGTCAACCAGCCTCCAGGCCGAGTGTGCGTATTAAAACACCTCCTCCTCCTCCTCCCCTCTTTCACATGCTCCCCATATTCACACCTCCTCTTCCTCCTCCTCCTCCTCTCTCCTCTGCTTCTTTTTCTTCCTCCTCCTCTCTCAGTGCTAATACTTCCGCTTCGCCAAAGCAGCACCTCTTCATTAACACGTTATAAACTCAGCGCATAGCATGTGCAAACCGGGGCTGGAAATCAACAGCTACAGCCAGGGTTTGTTTTTGTCCCAGTGTAGTCATGAAATTATTATTATTATTATTATTATCATTTATCATTCATAACTTACATTTGGTTCATCTTCATTGACAAAATCTTTATCAGGGCTGTAAAACCCAAGTACATACACCACTACCTTCCTGATCATTAAACATTCCTGGGGTTGTGGTCCAGAAAGTCTTTAAGGTCACACATATCTGATTTTTATTATTATTATTATTTATTCAAAACTATGGGGTACGGTGGCTTAGTGGTTAGCACGTTCGCCTCACACCGCCAGGGTCCAGGTTCGATTCCCGTCTCGGGCCATGTGTGCATGTTTCTCCCCGTGCCAGCAAGGGGTTTTTCCCCTGGGTTTTCTCCGGTTCCCCCCCCCCCCCCCCCCGGTCCAAAAACATGCACGATAGGTTGTTTGGCACTTGGAAAATTGTCCCTAGTGTATGAATGTGTGTGTGTCCTGTGATGGGTTGGCATTCCATCCAGGGTGTATCCTGCCTTAATGCCCATAGACGCCTGAGATAGGCACAGACTCCCTGTGACCCAAGGGAAAGATCGGATAAAGCGGTAGAAGATGAATGAATGAATGAATTATTCATATCTTAAATTTATTAAAGGGGCACGGTGGCTTATTGGTTAGCATGTTCGCCTGACACCTCCAGGGTTGTGGGTTCGATTCTCTCTCCTCCGCCATGTGTGCGTGGAGTTTGCTTGTTCTCTCCCCCCGTGCCTCTGGGGTTTTTTTTTTTTTCAAAAACATGCACGGTAGGTTGATTGGCACCTTGGAAAATTGTCCCTAGTGTATGAATGTGTGTGTTTGTGTGCCCTGCGATGGGTTGGCATTCCATCCAGGGTGTATCCTGCCTTAATGCCCATAGACGCCTGAGAACAGGCTCCCCGTGACCCGAGGGTAAGATCGGATATAGCGAAAGAATGATGATGAATTATATATATATATATATATCTATATATCTATATATATCGATATATATATATATATATATATATATATATATTGTGGAACGGGCATGTCCACAAGCGCCGGTTTGTGAGCAGAGGAGGGAAATGGACACGATCTGTTTACCTTGGTTGTTTGTATTGTATGAAAATTCAAATGCAGTGTGAAACTTGTTTTTCTATCATTTGTATCACTTGTCTTCTGAGTAAGAAAAATCGTAAGCCTGGGCTACCTGTAAGTATTTGCACTTGCACCCGAATTAGCCTTATTTGATATGAACATTTCTCGCACTTCAGCTTGTTTGTTTACCTCACACTTTCTTTTTCTGGTGGGCGCTCTATCTCGACAAACATATTAGAACCCTTTCCAAAAAATAAATAAATAATGTTCTCGCCTCAGCATGCAACTATTCATTTTCAGGTCTGTTTGCATTGGCCATTATCAACATGCTTTGGATCACACTGACCCAACTACCTGACCCAGCAACTGAAAATACACCAACATAGACACAGCAGCCCAAAAGAAGCCTAAAAGGAAACACATTCTAGTTCAAACACTTATAAAAAAGATAGTGAGGGTGTCTTCACATTTTGTTCTCATGGTTTGAAACTGATGGTGCATAAAAATATGATAAATAAAATCTATAAACAGCCTACATATAAAGTGTGCTCAGATCTGGAGCATGTAACGGTGGGAGTTTATTTTGCAAGAGTCTCGAATCTCACGACTTTCTTTCTAATCAATTCAACTTGGTGGTTAGCACGTTCACCTCACACCTCCAGGGTCCGGGTTCGATTCCCGTCTCGGCCATGTGTGTGTGGAGTTTGCATGTTCTCCCCGTGCCTCATGGAGTTTTTCTCCGGGTTCTCCGGTTTCCTTCCGGTCCAAAAACATGCACGGTAGGTTGATTGGCACCTTGGAAAATTGTCCCTAGTGTGTGAATGTGTGTGTGTGTGTGCTCTGCGATGGGTTGGCATTCCATTCAGGGTGTATCCTGCCTTAATGCCCATAGACGCCTGAGATAGGCACAGGCTAAAGCAGTAGAAGATGAATGAATGAATTCAACTTGCCATCACAGGTTAGAGATGAGAGACGCTGGCTGAAAGCAGAACTGGATTTAAAAATACCAACTGCTGTATTCGAGTAATGAAAATTTCGGTCCATTTCTGTTCATTGAGACGGAGAGTTAAATGGGTGACGGCAGTTTTGGATCAAAGTACACGTTCTATCAAAACCAGACAAAACAAACGAGGGCATAAGTACGTGTGCCAATGCTAGAAAGAGGTCGAGGATTTCTGTATCGTGAAAAGTTTAATATTCATCTTTTTTTTTGAAGCTCGACAAATATATTACTTGGTTTTCCAATTTGAAATGAATTATTAATTGCATGGGTATATACAACTCATTTTAAGAGCATCAGGCTGCGTCCTGCTGTGAAGGAAACTGCAGCTGGAATGAAGCTGAACAATTGATTTCATTACCTCAGAAAACAAAAGACCAGATCAGAGCACTTTAGATTGAAACGGGGTCTGATTAGCGGCTTGATGTAGGTGGGCGAACTTCTATTCATTAATCTGCAAACATTAAGGAGTGATGTGATGTAAGGACATACACTGAGCTTATGGAGTGAGAGGAAGACGGTAGTAAATATCACTTCAAAGCAGAAATCACTTGATGACCAGACACGCGGATCATTCATTCATTCATTCATTCATTCATTCGCTTTATCTGATCTTCTCTCGGGTCATTCCGTGCTATCATTCCCTGCTATAAGACAGACAGGCAGACAGACAGATAGAAAGATAGACAGATAGATAGATAGAATTTAGTCCTTTTTTACATGCAAAGCATCTCTCCGTCTATCTGCGTTCCCTCAGGAACGTATTATCCGCAAGTTTGTTTAGTTTATTTTGTATTATTATTATTATTATTATTATTATTATTATTATTATCTTTATCTATCTTCTTCTTCAGCTTCATCTATTCTACCAACATCCCCTAACCCTCTTCGGGTCACGGGGAGTCTGTGCCTATCTCAGGAGTCTATGGGCATTAAGGCAGGATACACCCTGGATGGAATGCCAACCCATCACAGGACACACACACTCACATTTACACACATTCATACACTAGGGATAATTTTCCAATCAACCTACCGTGCATGTTTTTGGACCGGGAGGAAACCAGAGAACCCGGAGAAAAACCCCGGAGAACATGAAAACTCCACACACACATGGCCGAGACGGGAATAGAACCCCGACCCTGGAGGTGTGAGGCGAACGTGCTAACCACTAAGACACCGTGCCCCCGTGTTTCGGATCATCTGCAAGGAAAAACTTGTAGAGTTCAACCTATTAAATTGCAAAACATTTAAATGGACGAAAAGCCAAGAGACAATGATCTTCATTCTGGAATAGACGATAAACGTTCAACAAACGTGCCCATAACGTGAGCTGGTTATTCCCAACAATACTGATATTGAGAGACCTAAGTTTGTTTGCCATGCTGTGTTACCGTCAGTGTTGGGGAGTAACTAGTAGTTACATGTAACGGCGTTACCTAATTTCATTACAAAATAAAAGTAACAGTAATCCGTTACAGTTACCGAGAGAGAAAAAAACATGTGATTTAATTACAGTTACTTTTGAAACTGTTAAAGATTACAAATCCCAAAGTTCACCACCCCCAACCTAACAATTTGATTCTGATGTAGCTCAATTTCGAAAATATGACGGACTTTTTAGGGGCGCCACCTAGTGGACAAATGAAAGTAATCGAAAAGTAATCAGTTACTATACTTTTAGAGGGTTACAGTACGTATTACATTTTGAATAGGTTCGTTTGTAATCTGTAACCTATTGCATTTCCTTATTAACCTTCCCAACACTGCTTACTATAAGCATATGGAGGAAATGGTGCTGTCTAAATTTAATATTTCATCCTGGAATGCGACACTTTAACCCGGCTCACCGTAATAACATAGTTCGACTTGTTACCGAGTACAGGTTATAGGGTCAGCTGTCATTTAGATATAAAAGACAGCGGAAGGGGTAGCTCAGTGGTCTAAGGCGCTGGGCTGCTGATCGGAAGATCCAGGTTCGAGCCCCGGTATGGCCAAGCTGCCGCCCTTGTGTCCTTGAGCAAGACCCTTAACACTCTGTGCTCCATGCCGTATCATGGCCGACCCTGCGCTCTGACCCCAGCTACCAACATCAAGCTGGGATATGCGAAGAAAAGAATTTCACTGTGCTGTAATGTATATGTGACCAATAAAGGATTATCATTATTATTATAAATGTCATATAGGGTCATTTCTCTTCTTGGAGGATGAGAGGATTATAAGACTTTGCTTAAAGGCTCGACAGTGGTAGCTTAGCAGTGGACCTTCGACCTCAGGATCAATAACTTACAGCTATAAACTCTGAGTCTCCGCCGCAAAGAATAGCAACATCATGGCATTCATCCTTTTCCAGATTCAGGTTGGATTCCTTTAACCCTAATAGCACATGGCATTTTTTTCTGGACAGCAAATCGTTCCCAATACTATCACATGACCACCAGCAAAAATGCAGAAACAGGAAGCGGTGGGAGAACGAGAACGAGAACGAAACCTGGGACTTGAACTTTGTTTCTAATTGCTTCATTTCGCATATGTCCTCTACGCCGATCCTGGAGAACAAGGCCTCGCCTAGAACTACAGTTCCCAGAAGCCCCTGGCTGGGAACTAATCAAGGACAGTTCTAGACAGGTGGCCTTTTTAAGGACTGATTCCAACACACACTCTTTGCACGTCATTGTCCATTGTAATATTTGAGCTTGTTTTTAGATTTCCTACGTTTGCTCTTCCCCAAGGACTACTTTATTGATTCCCCTTTGGATTTGGGAACATCTCGTGTTTTGTTCATGCCTGTGTGATTATTAAAGCTGCACTTTATCCCCTACTTCTGTCTCGCCCTGGTCACGTCTCTCTTCGAGTTTGCAACGCCACCGTTACAGGTGTCTTGTCCAGTTCAGTGTTTAACCTGCTTTGACTCAAGTGAATCGGTTGGTGGTCTCCGAGATCAAGGTTGGGAAACGTGTAGTCCAATAATTATTCACAATTATTCCAAGAAAGCATATTTGAACACGACCTCGGTGTAGAAAGGACTGCATTCGTCTCTTCAATATTGTTATGTAAACTACTTATCCCGCTTTTCCAAGAGTGTTTAGTTGCCTATTGATGTTGCAGATCTCTAACCATCTAGGCAAGAATCCACTGTTTCTGTTTCCCCATAGGGGGAAAAAAATGTGTTTCTTTACTGACAACCATACTGACAAGCTTTTGTATGTTGTTATTTATACCCCCCCCCCCCCCCCCCCCCCCCCCCCCCCCCCAAAAAAAAAAAAAAGAAAGAAAAAGATTCTGCTTTAGTAAATGAATAGTAAATGTGTAATGCGACCAGTGGGTGGATTGTGGGAGATTTTTGCAAACAGCAATTATGCAATGGCATTACCAAGTAGAAGGAGGGAATCGTAACGATCTTAAAGAGACTTCCGGATGAGTAAAAACGAAACGTGTCCCACGCAAGGCATAATTGTTCCTTCGCACATAACACTGAAGAAAGGTTCCGCTCGTTAAGTATAGACGTACAAAAACCTTTTCTCAAGCCGTTTGAACGCTGCGTTTATAGAAGGTGTGATATAATAACGGAATACCCCTTTATTATACGTTTATACTGAGATAACCTTTTTTTTTTCTGGAGATCGCTTTTAAAAGTGCTAAACATACCGAGTCAGCTGTTTAAGCCAGGTTTCAACCCCCCTATTTCCTTAATAGACTGATGCAAACCTTCATACGCGCCCCGATCCAGATTGCATGTTTTTTCGTCGCATTCGAAGGTGGTGTGTTTCGACGCCTGGCGTCAGCAGACATCTGTTTGCTCCAGATTCTCACTCGTGTCCTTCAACCCCTCTGATCCACAAGATTCTTTCATCCACAGGAACCAGGGATCCCCCCCCCCCCCTCTCCACCCCTCTAAACATTTTGGCACACACAAAGAGGCGAGAGATGATAAGGATGTTTTTTCCCCCTCATCCCCCTCATGCTAAATTCGCCGAGCTTATTTTTCCGAGGGCCAAATAGCAATAGATATTTTCAAAGCACATACAATCACATGCAATCACAGGCCCATATGTCACGCCAGAGCAGGAAATGCTCCCATTTGGCCAATGGACAGCTCTTACGATCCAAAGCCTTTACAAAGCACAAAAGTACTTAAGCAGCAGTGCGCTAATCATGAAGGCAAAAGTCCACTACGGACGCACGTGTCCCCTTTTCAACAGGGAGATTTTAGACAATAATAATAATAATAATAATAATAATAATAATAATAAACAGGGGGATATGAGCCAAACAAAATGGGTCACGGCTGAGGATAAAACCCCCCCATCTGTATTGTTCCAGTGTGGATTTGGTGCATAAGCAACATGGCTGTGATTAGAAATAAGAGCCATCTGCTAGAGAAAGGAGAATGGAGAAAACTCTACACACACTCTACACACACACACACACACACACACACACACACACACACACACACACACATGCAGCACGGAGCAGTTCCCTGATTGAATATGATGGTCAGGATGTGCCGCCACCGTCCTGACTATCTTTTAGAACACGGACTCTCTGTCCTACATCAATATTTGGGACAGCAACAAGGCTCACGCTGCTCGTAATAAATACATAAAAACCACTGGATGCCATCAGGACTTGCAGGTGCACCACACACACACACACACACACACACACACACACACAAACACACAAATACTTCCGACTGGTTACTGTCCAAAAAAAAAAAAAAAAAAGGTTTGTTACCATAGCAACCAACCTTTACTTTAACAAACACATCTAGTGTTTTGGCACCCTGGCAGAAGTCCACAAAAGCTACTCTGTGAAATACTCGAGTCCCGAAGGACACCGGAGGAGTGTTTGCTGCACCGAGCGACACGCAAACGCTGCCGCTGACCTTCGTATCGTTGTGTTAATAACATAATGAATGATATAAACGGTTTATAATGCACCTCATTTTCTCAGCAAACCTTCCCTCTGGCTTTTTGTTTCCAAGGGGTCATGATGGATTAGCGGTTAGCACGTTCAACTCGCACCTCCAGGGTTTGGGGGTTCAATCCCCCCCCCGTGCCTCAGAGAGGGTTTTTCTACGGGTTCTCCGGTTTCCCCCCTGGTCCATAAGCACCTTGTAAAATTGTCCCTAGTGTATGAATGTGTGTGAGTGTGTGTGTGTGTGTCCTGAGATGGGTTGGCACCCCATACAGGGTGTATCCTGCCTTAATGCCCATAGACGCCTGAGATAGGCACAGACTCCCCGTGACCAGAGGTAAGATCGGATAAAAGCGGTAAAAGAATGAATGAAATCTCACCAGAGATGACAAAAGATCTAAAACAATCTATTGAGCGTGAAAACATTTCGTTTCATGTTTAGTCGTTGAATTAATCCCCATTTCTCTCTCTCTCTCTCTCTCTCTCTCTCTGCAACTCTGCTATTTTGAGTCCTCTAATCACTGTATAAGCGTGTTTCCATTACACGTTTGTACAGTGAAACGAATGTATCGCAAAAAGGTTTTTACGCTCGCACGAGGTGTTTGTTTTTTTCAGACGATGCGAAACAGGAATAATTCGCAAACCTGTAATGGAAACGTTTTTATTCGTATTTCCAGGTCACATGATCTACCTCACCTTGCCTTGGGCATGATGCTGCAGGTGCTACAAAGGCCCTATTGCACTGTACAGCTCCAAAAAAGAGGACGTGTTCATCCGGAAATTCTCAATCCGCAGGTCCTTCGTGAAATCGCTCATTATTATTGTCGTTTTTATTATTATTTAATTATTTTTAAATTGTCGTTAATGCTTGTATAATGCGCCTACGTCTCCTGATACAAATAAAAACGGCTAACGCGTTGGCATTTTTTTTTGGAACGGCTTGTCGCTAGAGGGCGAGTTTTAGTCACACGATACGGTTAACGGAAACATTTCGCAACCGTTTTTTATCGCTATTCAGAAAATATCGCAAAAGTCTGGCGCAAATTTGTAACGCAAACGAGCCTCATGACTTCCAGTTCACGTCCCCTTTCCATAACCGGCACCAGCTCAGACCTTTCGCTTGCAGTAAGGATTTCCAGCGCTTGAAATCAAAGCCAAGCGAATGAATATACCGTAAATTTCGGACTATAAGCCGCTACTTTTTTCATAGGTTCCAGCGCTTGAACATGCGGCGTAATAGGGTGCGGCTATTAATAATTTTTTCCCGGAGCGGCTAAACTAACCATTTCAATAATAAATGCAACCGATTTTTTCCCGACCGCTAGGGGCTCGGAATTAGAATCAAAACGGAAATAGAATCAAAATAACACAAAATAAAAGCAAAGACAAAAAGAATGCGCTAGTTCGCTAGAAGGAGGAAAAACTTTCTTTACAAGGTTAAGGTGATCTTTAGCAAGGTTAAGATGAGATATAAGTGGGTAGAAGATAAGATAGCTGTAAGGATAGACAAACTCTATCTTTACAAGGTTAAGGTGACGTCCATTTCACACACATAAATACTGTAAAAGCGCTTATCTTTTAATCAGTAATCATTTCTGCTCGTGCTCTCTCTCTCTCTCTCCTCCCTCCCTGCCTCTTTTGCGCACACACACAACACGCCACACCACACCACACAATACAGCCTCAGCGGTTCTTGATTTTCCCTCTCCCGATATAAGCCCGGTTCACCGGTTACAATCCCCGTCAAACGGGCTCGTAGCACATACTAGTGTCGCGGACACGGACGCCGATATAGTTTATGCCTAACCTTTGTCTGTTCCCCTTTCCGGACTCCCGCTAAGTCTCCGGCACTCCAGCTACCACGGCGCGCAGAGCAAGGCTCCCAAGCTCCCTAGCCTGTCTGTCCGCCCTCCGTATGAGCGGCGTCTCCTGAGTTCTTTATTTCTTTATTCTAATAAATCCTGTTTTGTATGAATTCCGGATCTCCGCGTCTCTGTGCAGCGTCCACCGTTACACCGTGTTAAAATACAGGTTAGGAAAGGATCTATTTAGGTACATACATGTACATTTACCATTCAAAAGCGGATGCGGCTTGTATGCAGGTGCGGCTTATTTATGAATTTTTTTGGGTTTGTTTTTTTAAATAGAGCAGATGCGGCTTATATCCAGGTGCGCTTTATAGTCCAGAATTTACGGTAATCCTTTTTGCAGTGAGATCTCTCCCACGTCTCCATGTCCTGTAGATACGTTTTTTCTTTTTTTTTTTGGTCTCGTCTGACCCGTGATATCTCCCGGTGATCTTTGCTCGGTGTTTACCTCCTACATTTTTTTTGTGTGTGTGTATTTTCCTGGCTCGGTAAGTGTTCCATTTGGAAGCGTTTCAGAAAGACTAGTCAGAAATGCACCCTGATCTGGGCTTTTTTTCCGAGCATATTGGTCGAGACAAGGCGCATGAATCACAAGGTGCCAGATGAAGCGGTACATCGCATCACCGGGAGGGCTCTCGATCAGCAGCGTTGAAGAGAGTTTGTTCGGAGTTGGGAATATTACTCACGGTGCTCGTGAGGTGTGCTGAAATCCGCCTACCTGAATCAGAGGATATCACTCACACAGCCCTCAGCGATGATTCATCACGAGTAGGCCTCGGTCGAATCCGGCTCACATTTACATATGCATGTGTGTGTGTGTGTGTTTTTTTGTGTGTGTGTGTGTGTGTGTGTGTGTGACCGAAAAAACCCAAAGATACATGTTTTTTTTAATTATACATTACAGCGTACATTAACAATAGCTGCTCTCATGTTCTTGCCTGACAGTCGGAGTGTTTCGAAGCCCAAAAGCCCAAAGAGCACGAACCATCTGCGAAGGCAAACAGATCATCACTGGTAAACACATTACATAAGCAGCTTTACGTGCGTTATGCCGCCTGCACGCATCACAATCTCCGTTCTGCTAAATATAAGTCGTAAAACGGTCACAAATGCGCGAACGTGAACACCTGCCAAAACAACAAACAACAACAACAACAACAAAAAATGGTTCATGGAACAGATGCAGCTGTCGGTGTAGGAGAAATCAATTCAGCAGCTGTGCTGAGAAGGAAAAAAAAAAAAAGCACATCGTCTGCTTAATGAGTCGTATTTAAGCTCAACGGATACAATTATCTGTACGACTTTAAATAAATGATTTGTTTATTGAATTATTTATTTCCTTTCGCCCTCCCGGAATTTTTCACGCTGCTACATTCAGGGTTTTTTTTTTTCCTGCCGACCGACATCCAGTGAGCGCTTTTAAATATTCATAACGCGTCATCGTCAGCTGTCAGAGATATCACGTTTATCCCTCAAGGCCTGAGTCAACTGACACATTTGGAAGTGACATAAAGCTGATTATAGCTTATAGACGTACATTTGAATTCGCACATGGCGTGTTCGGGGTGAGGAGAACGTTCCGTAAGAGTGAAGGACAAATGTTAACAGAAGACATTTACTGTGTAATACATACATAATTCTGTATAGTTACAGTGTTTGAGATTTAACGTTGAAGCTAGAAGCTGTAAAATACCACAACAAGTTTTTAGTTTATTGGGAGATAAAAGTTAAGTTTTTAGTTTATTGGGAGATAAAAGTTATGTATGGTTTAGTAAATAGTGTTAACATTTTTTATTTAGTTTCCCTTTGGTGAAGTGGAGCGAGCGCTTCTACGTGCACTCGGTATATTCCATGTGGTTTGTTTTTATGTCCTGCATATTAGTACATAGTATAGTACTAATAGTATAGTATGTATATATATATATATATATATATATATATATATATATATATATATATATATATATATATATATATATATATATATATTCATTCTACCACTATATCCGATCTTCCCTCGGGTCACGGGGAGCCTGTGCCTATCTCAGGCGTCTATGGGCATTAAGGCAGGATACACCCTGGATGGAACGCCAACCCATCGCACGCAGGACACACACACACACACACACACAACAAAGACACACTCACATTCACATTCATACACTAGGGACAATTTTCCAAGGTGCCAATCAACCTACCGTGCATGTTTTTGGACCCGGGACCGGAAACCGGAAAACCTGGAGAAAAACCCCTGAGGCACGGGGGAGAACATGCAAACTCCACACACACATGGCCGAGACGGGAATCGAACCCGGACCCTGGTGGTATGAGGCGAACGTACTAACCACTTTTATATATATATATATATATATATATATATATATATATATATATATATATATATATATATATATATATATATATATATATATATATATAATATAAGTTTGGTAGTTGAGCTCTGCTTTAGATTCGTCAATTTGTATTGAACTATATTTAATTTGTCTGTGTATTCATTGGTTTATTGTGTTTTTTGTGTGTGTAGTTTTACGCTACACCGTGCAACATAGCAAATGTTTAATAAAAGGTTAGCGAAAATAAAGAAAGAAGCACCTGCTGAAACTCTCCGTGTCTCTTTTTTGCATGCCAAAGGGCAGCTACACTAACCTTTATTTATTACAGATAAATAAATAAATAAAACATGATTATTGTGTCTGAGATAAATGGATACATTAGTATATCAGGATGGATGCATCATCATCATAGACCAAATAGTATGTTGATAAGTAAGAGTCTTAGTTAATCAGTAGAATGAGGATTATAATTGAGTATAATTCAATATATTCTCAGAATGTCCTCATCACGCGCTGTAAAATGAGCCGAAGCATGTCTGGCGGCGGATTTGCCCACTTTTATGCACAATCACTGGTTTGTGATGATATCGCAAATGCGGTAACACCAGTGTTGGGAAGGTTTACTTTGTAAATGTAATAGGTTACATATTACATTGGAAATTTAATAGGTTAAATATTACCCTATTCAAAATGTAATACATTAATGTAAGTTTTCACTTACTTTAGACAAATGATTCATTTCATGGATGGGAGGGGGGTTGGGAGAGGGGGGGGGTGGGAGAGGGGGGGGGTCGACGTTGGAGTTTGGAATTTGTGGAATTCTGTTAATCAAACATTTTCTAAAGTAGCTGTAATTTAATTAAAATAATTTTATGTAACTGTAATGGATTACTATTACTTTTATTTTGTAATTACGTAATTACGCTACGTTACGCCGTTACATGTAACTAGTTACTCCCCAACACAATGCCATTCTGACACTGAGGTCGGTGCTCCCTGTGACTGTATGTGCAGCTTTGTGCTGCCATCTGTTGGCTTGTTACAAAACTACAGTAGTATCACTGGGCGTATCGTTTTGACTCTGCATGCAAACAGGGACAAATGAAATAAATAAAACAGTCACACAAAAAAAGCAATCCTGCAGACCGACACACCAAAGGAACAGAAAACATGAATGAAGTTTATTTCTTTTTCTTTTTTATTCTAAATGATTTATGCGTATTTATCATTGATGAGCAAGGCTGAGGCGAATGTGGAAAACTCCCTTCTATGGAATGATGAAGGAAAAACCCCTGAAGGGATCCCATCCTCATTTGGAAGCTATCAAGAGTGTAATTGTAAATAATACAAAATAGCCGAGAGTGAGGAATACCATGACGAAAGGAGTGTGTGATCGTGAATAGTGTCCGAACGGCAAAGAGTGCAGGGAAGCGCGAATTGTATAAACAAGTAAAAAAAAACACATAAAACGGGTGCGGAATCACACAGAGGGGAAATGTAGTCTTTAAATAATGTTGACATTGGGCTATGATGGCAATTCTAGCTACGGAAACGGTAATCAAATGGCTTTGTTTGAAATAATATAATTAGGAATAAGATTTATCCTGTAGTATATATATATATATATATATATATATATATATATATAGTAGGGCATGGTGGTTTAGTGGTTAGCACGTTCGCCTCACACCGCCAGGGTCCGGGGATTCGATTCCCGTCTCGGCCATGTGTGTGTGGAGTTTGCATGTTCTCCCCGTGCCTCAGGGGGTTTTTCTCCAGGTTCTCCGGCTCCGGTTTCCTCCCCGGTCCAAAAACATGCACGGTAGGTTGATTGACACCTTGATAATTAAAATTGTCCCTAGTGTATGAATGTGTGTCTTACACATTCACACACACTGCCTTAATGCCCATAGACGCCTGAGATAGGCACAGGCTCCCCTGTGACCCGAGGGAAGATTGGATATAGCGGTAGAAGATGAATGAATGAATATATATATATATATATATATATATATATATATATATATATATATATATATATATATATGTATACAGTTTTTTAAAAACCATTTTCCTTTTCATGTCCCTGGGATTTATATCTTGATGAAGCCATCAGGGCTTCTGGGAAACAAAGATTGAAATATGCGCAGCTGGTTTATTTCCGCGGCTCAGCAGAAGGTATCGAGTCTCAGCTCAGTACTTCATTTAATTGATCGCAAAAGCAGAGATCATATCTCATAATGAACTCCGATTGCGAAACAGAATTTCCTATTAGTGTAGGGCGCACCCTCAGCCCCAGCTCTCCCGTCTGAAGGGCCGAGGCCTTAATTAGACATTCCAGTGTGTTTATGTTTTGCACGCGCATGCTTATGAATGCTTATGTCATTTATCCTGGACAGAAGTACAGATTATTTGCTTTTTCTAATGCTTCATGTTTATATACCGCTAAAGCTTCCTGTAGCAACATTCATTCATTCATCTTCTACTGACTGCTTTATCCAATCTTCCCTCGGGTCACGGGGAGTCTGTGCCTATCTCAGGCATCTATGGGCATTAAGGCAGGATACACCCTGGATGGAATGCCAACCCATTCGCATGGGCACACACACACACACACACACACACACATTCATACACTAGGGACAATTTTCCAAGGTGCCAATCAACCTACCGTGCATGTTTTTGGACCGGGAGGAAACTGGAGAACCCGAAGAAAAAACCCCTGAGGCACGGGGAGAACATGCAAACTCCACACACACATGGCCGAGACGGGAATCGAACCCGGACCCTGGCAGTGTGAGCTGAACGTGATAACCACTAAGCCAGATAACCACCAAACCTGACATTTGATGCAATCAGAGCTTTCCCTTTTTTTCTTCTCTGTTCATCCAAAAGAACATTTACTCATCGCTGCCTTCCTCCTTTTACCAAATGCACCCTGGCTTTGCTCTTCTTTCTGATTTCAGACCCCCCTTTTTTATATACTACACATTTCACTCCATCCTTCCATCACAACTACACATTGACATAGTAGCTTCCATTACGGGCTCATTTATCTGCCCGAGTTGAGCTGTGTAGTCAGGTCAGAGGTGTAGCACTCAGTCCTGCAGCAACACCTGATCGCTTGGTGGATGCATTGAGAAAAGAGCTTTCACATAAAATAAATAAATAAATAAATAAAGGCTGGTGGGAAACCCCTTACACGGAGCCATATTTATTGCACAAGTGCAAATGCAGTCAAATGGACTAAAACGATATGCTTTTCGAACGACCTTCCGCTTTCCCGGCCGATGTAATGATTTGATGGTGGATTTCAGACAAATTGGCCTTTAATTTAAGGAATCCGTCGCCTTTTTAGTCTCCTGAAGTTTGACTCTTTTTCCGTGTTCTTATCTCCGATAAGTGCTTTTACTGATAGATGTAGAGCAGGGGTCGACAAGCTTTAGCACTCCAATCTGTTTCTCTCAGTAAACAAACACTGGGAGCCATTTTGACATGAAATAACACTGCATATAACTGTATAATATAACATATATTTTTTATGTTTTATGTTTATTTGCCTTTATGCTGTGTATAAATCAACACTAAAATGTGTTGCATTTATGAAATCGATGAACGACTGCAGAGAAAACCAAAGTGCATTCCTGCATACAACAAAAAACATTATGAACTCCTGAAAATAAAAACCATATTGTTTATTTATAAAAAAAGGTATTGCATTCATTCATTCATTCATTCATTCATTCATCTTCTACCACTTTATCCGATCTTCCCTCGGGTCACGGGGAGTCTGTGTCTATCTCAGGCGTCTATGGGCATTAAGGCAGGATACACCCTGGATGGAGTGCCAACCCATCACAGGACACACACACACATTCATACACTAGGGACAATTTTCCAAGGTGCCAATCAACCTACCTGTGCATGTTTTTTGGACCGGGGGAGGAAACCGGAGAACCCGGAGAAAACCCCCCTGAGGCACGGGGAGAACATGCAAACTCCACACACACATGGCCGAGACGGGAATCGAACCCGACCCTGGAGGTGTGAGGCGAACGTGCTAACCACTAAACCACCGTGCGCCCTAAAAATATGAATATGAGTTTTATCTCAATGTTATAAGATCACCATAATCCTGAAATTTTAGAATTACATTTTAAAAACGAACAAAGTGAAATAAAATACATTTTAATGAAATACTGAGTAGGTTGGAAGTTCACTTAACTCAAAGATTTATTCCATTTATTTTTCATGGCGCTTTAGACTAAAAAACTTTTGCACAGTATATGTATATACGCACGGTGGTTAGCACGTTCGCCTAACACCGCCAGGGTCCGGGTTTGATTCCCGTCTCGGCCATGTGTGTGTGTGGAGTTTGCATGTTCTCCCCGTGCCTCAGGGGTTTTTTCTCCGGGTTCTCCGGTTTCCTCCCCCGGTCCAAAAAACATGCACGGTAGGTTGATTGGCACCTTTGTCCCGTGTGTGTGTGCGTGTGTGTGTGTTACCTGCGATGGGTTGGCATTCCCCGTGACCCGAGGGAAGATCGGATAAAGCGGTAGAAGATGGATGGATGGATACACTGTAAAAAGCCAGAAAAGAAGCACTCTGTTGTCCCAGTTACCCTGTTCAAGTAAAATCTTCTCATATCTGTTCAGTAGAAGGCTGTTAGTGGATTACGTGCTTCAAAAGCAAACCGTAAAAAAGCGATTGGTGACTGCCGGCTTTTCTGTCAGAGCGATTGGAGAGGGGTTACAGTGACCCAGAACAGCCGGGGCGAAGAGGCAAGTAAACACATTAGAGTTATTATTATTTAATACCTTTTTACACCAAACCAACTTCCTCCATTAGCTTGTGTTCTTCTCTGTATTATTCCGTTATCTCTGTGATTGTTATGACTTCTACAACACAAAGCATATATAATATGACAAGCTTTTCTCAGAAAGCAGATCGGGGGATTTTCCAGTAATTCTATTTATTTATTTATTTATTTATTTATTTATTAATTGTTCTTCTTTTTCATCCTCCAGGCTTTCATCTTGTCATGTCCTCGTGCCGCGGTTCTTTTTCTCCTAATGTCCTCATTTCGAAGAAAAAAATCCTCGCAAGCAAAATAACCGCAGTGGCTTTCATCTCATCTCCCTGATACGCCGCTCTGACATGTCGCTGACCTTATTTCCTTCATTTTGCCATCAGTACTGCTCACTGGGAAAGCGCAAGTCAAATCGTCCCTGCAGCTCAAAAATTTTCTTTTGTTGTAGTTTGCGTTAACGTTAGAATTAAAAAGACACACACACACATTCATTCATTCACTCATTCATCTTCTACCGCTATATCCGATCTTCCCTCGGGTCACGGGGAGTCTGTGCCTATCTCAGGCGTCTATGGGCATTAAGGCAGGATGCACCCTGGATAGAATGCCAACCCATCGCAGGACACACACACACACATTCACACACACATTCAAAAATGGTCCCGTTCGCGAGCGCCTGTCCGGCGAAGGCCTTATAGGGTCTATAAAGCGTACAACAGTAATGTGACTGATACAGTGGGATTTATGTAGTGTGCATCAATGCAGAAATCATTGGTTTATTATATACAACATGATCACAATGTTTATAATATCACTATACTATAAAAACAAAAGTAGTTCTGTGATGGAGGCACGTTAAGGATAACATAACATGGTATATATAATCAGATTTTAACCTAAAACGAACATATTGTAGATTGCCGGAACACTTCCATATCTCAATCCAGAAGTTTATTCATTCATTCAACTTCTACCGCTTTATCCGATCTTCCCTCGGGTCACGGGGAGCCTGTGCCTATCTCAGGCGTCTATGGGCATTAATGCAGGATGCACCCTGGATGGAATGCCAACCCATTGCAGAACACACACACACACACACACACACACACACACATTCATACACTAGGGACAATTTTTCCATGGTGCCAATCAACCTACCGTGCATGTTTTTGGACCGGGGAGGAAACCGGAGAACCCGGAGAAAAACCCCCTGAGGCACGGGGAGAACATGCAAACTCCACACACACACACACACACATGGTGGAGGCAGGAATCGAACCCCCAACCCTGGAGATGCTAATCCACCTTGTCACCTATTAAATGTCATTTCTAAGTACCGAAATGCCAATAAAAGTGAATTAAAATACACCACAAAAAGGTCCGTCTAACCCTGTGTAGATAAAGCTACTGTATATATCTCTCACATTTTAAACGGCCCAGTGAGAACCCGATACCGAATTTCAAATCATTATAACGTTATAATCAATAAATCTTGAATAACGTAGCCTCGAGCTGTGGCTGCAGATGATCCAATTAAATATTTAGAAATCTCCATGAGCCCTTTGGAGGAAAAATCAGCCTTGAAAGCGCAGCGACGTGTACATTTTGTTACACATTATATGGGATGGGATTATTTTATGTTACAGCATTTTAAAAGTAAAAATACAACATTTAGGCTTAGTGAGCAAAAGGATCACGGAATGTGACCAGTTATCTGTTACGTTATGCACAGCAGTTACATGTCTTCGATTTACACGTGCAGTAATTTAACCAGGATGGAAATAGGCAGCAATATATTAGCGCTAAAAATATCTGCGTGTCAGTTCACCTCACAGTTCTAGGCACAAATCCATCCCGACAGAGTCAGTGTGAGGATTATTAACAGTCCTTGTTTGATATATTTAATGCTTTTTAGTCGTGCAGTTGTTTTACACGGCGAGAGCAGATCTGAAATAGCCTCGTAAATTCACCAGTGATGGTATAAAGCGAGACGCAGATCAGACATGTGTGGCTGTATTGAGATTGTAATTAAAATGGAACACCGCAAGGTCCAGGTTCGATTCCCGTCTCGGCCATGTGTGTGTGGAGTTTGCATGTTCTCCCAGTGCCTCAGGGGTTTTTACATGCCCGGTAGGTTGACTGGCACCTTGGAAAATTGTCCCTAGTGTGTGCATGTGTGAATGTGAGTGTGTGTGTGTGTGTGTGTCCTGTGATGGGTTGGCATTCCATCCAGGGTGTGTTCTGCCTTAATGCCCATAGACGCCTGCGATAGGCACAGACTCCCCGTGACCCGAGAAGATCACTTTGTTTGCCCTGTGTGTCTTACCATCAGTATATCCACTATACATCAAGTAGCTTTCAGTACGTTTGCCTAAAGTGGGTGTGCAAAAGTGTGGCCACCCCGGTCCAGCTTTTTCCTCACTAACACAAAATATTAATGCAGGAACTTATGTTGAATTATGGATCGTAGATGTGAGAGTGGAAATAAAACACATATAGAAAGCTACTTCATGTAAGGATCAGTGTGGTGGTAGCCAAAGGGATGTGGTAGCCCAGTGGTTAAGGTGTTGGATTCTAGACTGGAAGATCATGGGTTCAAACCCCACCACCACCAAGCTGTCACTAGTGGGCCCTTGAGCAGGACCCTTAACCCTCAATTGCTCAGTTGTAAGTCGCTCTGGATAAGGGCGTAAATGTAAATGTGTTTTTGGGAGTAACTAAGCGTTGTTAAAGAGCGCCATCTGCCGGGGAGTTAGTAGTACAGCACAGATGTAGAATCTGTATAGAAGCTATAGTTATAGTTTATACATAGTCTATTATATCCCATAGAGAAATTCGGCGACTGAGGAACCCGCTGTGCAAAAGGATAATATAGAGCCATCGTAATAATAAGATTTTCCTCCATCTTCATTGGTCCTCAGAAACTTTCTCTCTCTCTCTCTCTCTCTTTATTTGCTTGTTTTTGTGAGGTCCCAAGGATGAATGCAAGATTTAAGCAGTGACTCATTGCATACCAATGTATATACACATTCATTCATTACACAAAGATGCCTGCAAGGCCAGGCAGCACAATATTTCATAGAGAAATACACCTCCAGTTCAGTTCCGATTAAGGTGATCGAATTCGAAAGGAAAAAAGTGACCGAGCTTGCAATAAATAGTTTTTATTCAGACGCAGAAAAATAGACACATTTACATACTGTACACGTATTCTTTAGAAACATTTAAGAATTGCATTCATAACATTCAGTGGTCACCATACACTGGTTCTGGTACAAATCAACAAGACACTGGAAACAGACACAACGCTTCACATTTGATGATTGATTAAAAACAAGCGAACAACCATTGAGTCATTCAGTCAAACGGAAACGAGACAGAAACACAATAGTAATCACGTGGTTACAAGCTCTTTTTCGTAATTAAGCACCTTAATTACGCCTTTTTTTCCCCACAGGGTCTTGTTTTGCTGATGCCTGAGGAGATAACGTCCGTTCTGGTTTTTTTCCCCTGCTACTGTATGCCGTCTGGGAAAAGCTGTCAGTCAGGTGATCCGGTTTTGACGGGAAAAGAAAGCAGCCGTAAATTTTCTCAAGAGTTGATCAACATTTTTCTTTGCCTCAGGTTAACAAACATACATTAAATCAGTTCACGTCCATCATTATTAAAGGAGACAAGAGCTTTTCCGGACCTCGGGACGGATCTCCACTCACGGATCTCTTAAATGCAATGAGGGTTTTGTGCTTACGCTATTTTATTTGATTTATGTATTTTATCAGTGGATCATTGTGTATTTTCTAATATATATATATATATATATATATATATATATATATATATATATATATAAAATATCCTTTATTGGTTCACATATACATTACAGCACAGTGAAATTCTTTTCTTCGCATATACCCCAGCTTGATGTTGGTACTTGGGGTCAGAAGCGCAGGGTATCAGCCATGATACGGCGCCCCTGGAGTACAGAGGGTTAAGGGTCTTGCTCAAGGACCCAAGGGCGGCAGCTTGGCCATACCAGGGCTCAAACCCGGATCTTCCGATCAGCAGCCCAGCGCCTTAAACCACTGACCCTACTACCCCTCCTGAGCTACCCCATATATATATATATATATATATATATATATATATATATATATATATATATATATATATATATATATATATCGTGTTGGGGAGTAACTGGTTACACGTAACGGCATTTACATAATTGAATTAAAGAATCAATGTAACAGTCATTCATTGAAAACATGTGTAATTAAACTACTTAGTTACTTATACAAATGCTAAAGTTTACAAACAAGGTTCCATCTGAACAATTTCATGATTTTCAACTGAATTTGGCGACAATATGCTGCATTTTCATTTCGAAAAATAGAACCGATTTATCTTTCCGTGGGTTTGAACCTTTTTTTCTTAGAATGTTAACTTAAAGCGCCACCTAGTGGACGAAAAGTAATCAAATGTAATCGGTTGCTTTTATAAAGCCATTGAAACGTTACGCTACTTATTACGTTTATAGGGTCTTTTGTAACCTATTACATTTCACATCCAAAGTAACCTTCCCAACACTGTATATACACTATAGTCCCCTTCAATTTGCTATGTTGGTATACACAATATATTGGCACTGAAGTTTTTTCCACACGCCCATTGTGGGGTGCTATACAATTGTGTGTCCTTAACTTTGTATTATAATCAATGATTATATAAACATGATTATAATCTATTATAATTGTATTTTTATGCAATTCGATTATTGCTCTTGCCCAAATGACGTCTGCATTTTACATTCTAGCACAGCAGTACAGCACTGAACCCTATACGCCTTTACCTTTAAAGGCCAATTATGGTTTAAAATGTCTTTTTGACCACATCCAAAATTTCCGGGCCGTGAAACGTCCACTTTAGGAAGCAACCCCACATGGCTAGGAAAACCTGGGTCCCGATTCTTTTATTATTATTTGAATAGTATATCATATCAATAGTATATAACATTGTCATCTAGAGGTAGGCGTGGCATCTTTCACTGGAGCTGTAATGGTTTATACATGCAATTTCCGTCCTTTTCTCTAAGAGGATTTAGTAGAGAATGTTAATAGCGATATTTGTCACCGTGAAGAGATTTTCCCGGGCAGGCCACGGATACAGCATCTCTTATAGCGTTTCATATCAGTCAGTACTTAAAAATACCACTCCTTCTCTCTGTACGAGGCGCCTCCCATTTGACGAGGATATAAAGCAGCAATAATAACAGGATGACATTTAACCCGTCGGCTGACCTTCAGAGTCGAACTGGGTGCTCATAACAGGAAACGTTTCTTTTTTCGGCACGCTCGTTTTCTTTCGCAAGTTTCTCTTCTGGTGTTTACTGTAAAAGAAATTCCCCCGCCTACAATCCTGTACTCGTCAAGCCATGATCAGGTTTTTCCTTACCGGGAATGAGATCAAGGAAAGAAAAAAAAAAAAGAATGGAATTTAAACCATACAGTGTAGACAAGATAGAGGC